>DF243154.1:0-44058 GCA_000507305.1 Breviolum minutum Mf 1.05b.01 | reverse complement strand
CGTTCTGCAACAGATGGAGAAAACGAACAGCATAGTCAGAAAAAAGCCGGTGCCAAGCAAGGTCATGGAAACGAAGAAGAACGTCTCCATGCAGAGCCACCAGAAAATGAATATAAGAACGAAAAAATAAAAAATTATCTAGGTTATATCATATAATAGCAATGGATAATATCGTAGCAGAGAGTAATGATGTTATGGTCAATTCCCTTCACTTCGGTCTGCCCGAGACTGCGCAGTACATCACCGACAGACGACATGTCAATTACTTTCCATCGGGTTCCAACGTATACAACCCCAACGCTGGAAACAAGAACATCCGTTTCTACCTGAGCGGTGAGGACAACACCTATCTGGATTTGTCTTCTGTGCGTTTGTTCGCCAACCTCCAAAACACCGACCCCACCCGTTCCCACTTCTTGAGACCTCTGGGCAATCTGTCCTCCTTCTTTCAACGCTACCGTTGCACCGTCGGGGGTCAACTGGTTCAGGACATCATTGAATACAACCGACACTGTGAATTATACAACTCCTTCAAAAGTCAAGAGGTCAGGGACATTGATGACATAGAGAGCGGAACGAACCCGAGATGGGACGACGACTTCAATCACCTTTACGCAAATGGTTTAAGTCAGTTCATATCATTGAACGAGGCAGGCGATGGTGCGGAATATACTCCGAACGGAGACCACAACCTTCACGGAAAAGTTGATGCCGTTTATACCAGACACACGATGACGGGCATTCCCGGTGAAAATGGATACGCTCGCTTCGGACACAAACCCTGCTGTGGGCTGATGGAGAGCAATTACATGCTTCCATTACGCTACGCACCGCTTGAGTTGGAATTCACGCTGGTCAGCGATGAGCACATTCCCGTGGTTTCCCCCTTTACTGTGTCAGATGACGCCGTTGAAAACGATGGCACGGGTTATTTCTTCACGACTGGGGACACTTCCACAAAGTGGGAACTTAACAATGTCATCATTCGCGCTGAAGTGGTTCAGTTGGACAACACCGTCAATAACAACATCGTGAAACACCTGCTGGGTGGTCAGTCTCTAAAGTTGGTCTTCCCTATGTATCACACGATTACGCAAACATTCAACAACGCGGGGACTGAAATCAACATGAACATCGTCAAGTCGTCGAGCAAACTCAACGGAGCGTTCATAACCCTCTATCGCACACCCAGAACTGGAGATGACGGAGGTTATTACAGACCCGACAATTACATCTACAAACGCTGGAACTACTTCTACAATCCAATGATTAACACTCCAATCGTTGATGGACCAAACCCAGACTCGACCAACCCCGAGAACCAAGGAAAGGGTTTCCAAGACATGTCTAGAAATCTGACGTGGCAAGTCCAAATCGCCAACAAGAAGTATCCGGAGTTTGAATGTCAATCTCTCGCCGAAACTATGTATTTCTTACGCAGGGCATTACACTTTATGAACCCCGACCAAGACGCCATGAGCATCTCTTACAAACACTTCCGTGAGGACAAGTTCGTCATCGGAATTTCATATGAGAAGATGGCGGACATAAATTTCACAGGTGTCAACACAAAGATGGGTTCATTGCTCGTGTTGAAACTGAAAGGCACGAACGGTGCTTTAGCGACCGACGAAGCGGTTCAAGAAATCTTCTGCCATTTGATTTCCGAGACGGTATTAGAGGTGAGGGAAAGCGGTTCCGTGATATATGATTAAAAAGGTGTAAAAATGGAATTTTGATTTAAAGACATATCTCGTATATATTTTAGATTTATGACATCCAAATATCAAAAATCTAAAATTTATGCCATCCGAAATAACCTTAATGATGAGATATACATTGGTTCAACATCCAGTGAGTTGTGTAAAAGAATGGTCAAACATAGATGTACTGCCAAGCAAGAACCGACCAAATCTCCCTTCCATTTGTATATGAATGAAAATGGAATAGAGAACTTTTACATTGAACTTGTTGAAGAATGTCCTTGTGAAAACATTGAACAGTTAAGAAGGAGAGAAGGAGAAATAATCAGAGAACGGGGGACATTGAACAAACAAATCGCAGGAAGACCAAAAGAAGAGTATAAGGCAGAATACTCAAGAATGAACAGAGACAAGATAAACCAACAGAGAAACGAAAGGAGACACACAAACCCTGAAAAGACAAAAGCAGAATATAGACGATATGGAGCACAGTATCGGGAAAGACATCCTGAAAGAATAAGGGCGTGGCACACTACTAAAGTTGATTGTGAATGTGGTGGCAAATATACCCTAAGTCATAAAGCAGAACATTTCAGAAGTCAAAGACATCAAAATTATCTCAACAATAATATAGAAAATGTATAAATACAGGAAGAAAAACATTAAGTCCAAAACTCGTGATATGCTCCAGTCGTCTATGTTGAAATTCAGTCCGTTTGACTACACCGACACCAACTACTTAAGTCATCTTGCGGAACAGTTGAATCCAGAACGAACTGGACAGACTACAGTCGGAACTGCACCGACCCAATCTACCTTATCACACCAAAGAACACCTTGAAAAGCGAGTGGCACAACTCCGAAGTCTTGTTTTTAGTTGAAGATAATATTATATAATTATTTTTATCTGAAATAATTATATAATGGAAACGGCAAAACTGGAACTGATAAATCCCTATTCAAAGTATGGTCTCAAAAGGCGTCCTACTTACGCAGAAATTGCGGGACTAATCTATGAACATCAGGAACTCGCGGGACCACTACCTGACAGAGACGCTACATTCTTCAAGAACACACCGCAGGGTTCTTTCTTTGATGGTATGGACAGCATGGAAATTCTGAAAGAACAACAGAACAGGATAAACAACAGACAGATGAGAGACCTCGTCTTGAGACAAGAGGCGAACCAAAACGGTGGCACTTATAGTCTCGCCAATCATCAAAACATGTCAACCATCAACGACGACTTTCAAGATGCCGTGGGCGAGGCGGAGGATAGACCGACCGAGATGAACAACCACGAGGCAGGATTGAATTTGAGAAACAGAATAAACCAAACGGGACAATCACACAGAGAAACTCTTCGAGAGACTTATATCACCGACGGAATGATTAGTAGAAGACCCGCAAGAAGACCCGATACATTCGCTATGAATGACGACGACAGTAGTGAAGGAGAGGTATTGTAATAAAAAAATCTAGAACAGTTATATTGATGTCGTCGTTAGGATACATAGACAGGAAAAGATACAAGAGAAGAAGGAGAAGCATCGGAGGGAGTTTGAACATCCCCAAAAGAACCGAACCTTACATACCCTTCGCTCCCAGAGGTTTTGACAGGAGAGACGCCATGGTCAATACGGTGGATGACATGCTCAACGGAAACCGTGGATACGGAAGAAGACCGAAAAATGAAACATCAACAACCGAAACACAGACGCCACCTGAAACTAAACCCCCACCACCACCACCGAGACGAGAACCGAACCGTCCCAATCGACAACAAGAATATGATGATGAAGATGAAGATGAAGAGAGGGAGGGATGGGATGAGTTTATAGGAAGACAATTCGATAGAACAGCAACCGCTGTGCGGTTGGGAGGAAAGGGTCTCTACTACACAGGTCAAGGTCTCTACTGGACTGGTAGAGGTATGGATATGGCGTTGCGAGGTTCAATCAACGTCGCCAATTTCATAGCGGAACAATCAAGAAACCGAAAGTCCGAAGGAGAGGACGGTGATGATGATGAAACCATTGACCCTGACGCAAGAGGTTCTAACGAACCAGCACCGCAACAAGCACCTGAGGCAGAAGAAAATGATGAAGAAGATGATTATGACTTATCACCAGAAGAAATGGAAAGATGGAGAGAAAACTTTAACCGCACTTATGGATACAGAGATTGATGATATCAAAAAAAATTTTGATATCATAAATCACTTTATAGAATAATGCCCATATGGCACGCTGACAGTGTCGTTTATCCAGTAGCGTTTATTATCATAACTGGTCAATCCGACTTTAGACTGATTGATGCTGTAGATTTGATGGTTCTTACTCCTGATGGCACTGAAATTCACTTCTTTGGTTATTCTCTCGTGGAGGGTGTTTTCGTAGTCCTCCATGGTAATGTCCTTTTTGACTTTGTTTTTGGGGACGCCTTTGGCTTTCTTCTCTACCTTTTCTTCGGTATGAATTTTGAAGCAATACATCTTCGGTCTCAACGCTATGAACTCGGTGATTATCTTTCCATTAGTCTCGTCCGTGAATTTACCTAAGACTTTTTTATTCGTGGTGTCGTATAGTGGATGGTCTTTAGGATAAGCCGAGAAGTCCATGTGGTGCTTTACCTTTTTCCAGTCTTCAAAGATATCATCCGTCATGATTTGAAGGACATAACTGTCTGTATCAGTATAGACTAATTTTATTTTGTCCCCATACTGCTTTTTCATCACATCGTAGTAGAACCAATACATGTGATGCTTTGATAAATCCAAAATGGACATTCCCAGATAAATGGGTTTGTTTAATTCAAGAATTGTTTTCGTTTTCTCCACTCCCGCTAGGTCGTCGTGGATGATGTGGCATCCCTTATAGTTTGGATTGTTTATACATTTCTGTATCCTCTCCTGAGTATCTACCAGTTCAAAGTCCATATGGTTCCTGACATTCTCCATGGTTTTGCCGTAGACGGCGTTGTTCATCAGTTTAAACATGTCTTTCTCAAAATCGTTCGTTGCCTGTTTTCTTTTGTTTGTGTTGAAGTCTATCCACGGTTTCAACCATGTTCTCTGTTTGAACTTCACCGCCCTATGAACTTTCTTTAGTATCATCCCCTTCTCCAGATAAAACCTCAAGGTCTTTATGTGAACGACATATTTTTCTTTGTCGTGTAGGTTCAAAATCAACTTTGGGGTTTTTTCGTCCTTGGGCTCTTTACCGCTGTAGTAGTGTTTGTATAAGTCCCTCTGATGTTCCGATAAGAAACTCTCTTTGACATTCATGTTTTCGGGTGCTAGCGGGTAGTCCGAATGGAGGTCATGAAGTTCTTCGGGATACTCTAAATCAACTTCCATGATGTATGCGAAATTATCATCATCGTGCCATTCCTCAACAGTCCTAGTAGTCGGAAGTTTCTTTGCCCATTTGATTTCACCAATCGGTAGTTTTTGAGACATGGCTAAGCCGTAGAGATTTACAGCATCTTCATAAGTTATGAAACTTGAGGGTTTCGTTTCATCATAGGAATCATCCATATATTTGTTGTTCGCTTTGACCTCCTTATGACTGACCTGACACATACCACCACGTAAGCCGTGCTCTATCATCTCATACATGTCCTGTTCCTTTATGGGTTCTATCTCAACCCCCGTTTTAAGCAACATAGCGTCCCAAGCGAAGTTAGGTAGAGTGAAGTAGTGGGCAGGGTCAAGTCCGTAGTATTCTAGACAGAGGTCTCTAAAGTTTTCAAAGACATCGGTCAATAGTAAGACATCGGTTCTCAAATACAAATCATGATATTGTCCCAGACTTCTCAACCCGAAGTGCTCCCAAACATTCAACGCCCTTTGATAGTCTTTTTCATCTATGTTTTCTTCGGTGAGTTTGCTGTAAAAAGCCTCTATGGGTGGCAGTTCCCTTTCATAAAATCTACTGAAGTCATCAAAGTAGTCATAAGGATAAACCCCCTTTTCGGTCAATAAGTCCAAGTCCTCTTTCGTTTTCACATATTTGTTTCTTTTGCTGTATTTGAAGTGTTTCTCCCAGTCCTCCCTTTTCGTCCCGTCTTCGTATTTGGTGAGTTTAACCAGTTTGTCTAAGGAAGCAGACAGGAAACTGAAACTATCTTTAAAGCACAGGTTCTTAAAAGCAAAGGTGATGAATTTCTCGCTGTTCTGTGCTATCACATCTATCCTACCCTTTTGTGAGAGTTCATGTGCTCTCTGAATGATAAGATGGGCATCATAGTTTTTTAGATTGTGAAGGAAGACTGGGATTTTATAATATCTCATGGCAAACTGTAGATTACAGTCGTCGTGAGCACATCCCCTATATTGACCCGTAAAGTGGCAATGGTCGCGAACCTTCTTATCACCTTCTTTAAAGTCCTTACCACAAACAAAGCAATGGGTGGCGGTTTTGAAGTCTCTCCAGTCGTTGGCAGTCATGATTATCTCTTTGTTCTCTTTCATCTTGTTCATTATCTTATCTTTAACCTCTATGATTTTCTTAACGAAGACATCCATACAATCCTCGCCCCTATACAGGAATTCCTCGCTACTACCGTCTATGCTATTCACGACATTAATCATAAAACCACAGGGTCTGTGATGTTGGTATTTGTATGTTTTACTATCGTTCATTTCCTCTTTCTCTTTTGGAACTGTCAGACACTCAAAATTCGCATAGATTACAAAGGGACTCTTTAACTTCTTGTAGTGATTTTTGAAAAGCATCGGCTCATACCCCATCAACACCTGTTGTCCCTCAACCGCCATGCATCCCCTTTCCTCGTGTTGTTTCAGGAGTTCTTCGTTTTGAAAGCCATGAAGGCAATGATGACAGTGAAACTTTCTGATTTTCTTTTTGTTGGTTTGACTTCCTATGAGTTTGTTGTAGTCTTTGATGTAAACGTAGTGGTGGTCGTCTCCGTCTTGAATTTTCAAAAGGTCAATGTGATGGGTTGCTTTCGCTACATTCGTTTTTCTGTATAAGAGAACGCTCTGCCTACCCTCTTCCTCATCCAAAAAGTAGACATTTACTGATATAAGTCCTTTGTTGTTCTCCTCAAAGGTGTCAATGTCAATGTTAGAAGAAGGAAACTTTACATTGTCCCAGTTGAGTGTATCGTTGATTTTCTTGTAATGATACATATCGCAACCGTGGTCTTTCTCATAGATTTTATACACACCACACTGAACAGAGTATTTGAAACACATGTCGTCTATGTTCTTTATGTTGATGCAGGCTTTCTTGTTTTGAACCCATTTAGGTAAAGGAAGGAAAGAACCCCCACGAGTGGGATTATACTTGTCATAGTTTAAAGTCATGGTGTCTATCTTTTTTATGACTAAACCACTCTCGGAGAGTTCCATCCTATCCATCAAAATTTCAATGTCCGAAGCCATTTGAGATAGTGTGCTAGGTATGTCTTCTTCGTTGGTGATTTCGTATCTTCTGCTCTTGATGGTGTGTCTTATCTCTTCTTGGGTCTTTTTACTCACGAACACGCCGAAGGTTTCTAAAACTATCTTCATCCCGTTGTGCTGTCTTAAGTAGTCTTTGAGGTTTGCATCTTGATTTTTAAGGAGTTGCAACGCCTTGATACCCTTAACATTGTCCGCTATCTCGGTGATGGAGATACTATTCACATAGTTGCCGAAGGCAGAGCGTCTTCTGACTGTTTCTGATTGTCCTTGTCTGGTTCTTAATCCTGTTAGTTGTTTGTTTTTGTCTTTGATGACTAGGTTTTTGTCTTTCTCTAGTTGATGCTTTTTAAACTGTGTCGTTCGTCTCTCGCTTTTGAGTCTTCTTTTGAGTCTGTCTGTCAGGGGTTGACCTCTTTCGTATTGATAGGTGTCAGCCCCTATTTTGAATTTCGCAGGGTGTCTCCCAGCCTTTGGTATGATTTCACCCTGTTGGGTATTTAATAGGTAATCTAATACTATTTCATCTGAACGCTCAACCATTATACTATACCCTATATTATATATAGACATCTTTTCTTTAAGTAGTTTTGGGTATGGGTTGGCTGTTGGAAAATTTGGGAAAGGGGTTGGAAAGCAACACATCAACCTCATCAATGAAAATTAATGAGGTTGGTGGAAGAAAAAATTAGTCTGAGTCGCTGTATTCATTATCTCGGTCGGTGTCTTCACCATCACTCTCACCTTCGTGTTTTAGAAACACTAGAATTTCAAAATGTGTAAAATTGTATTGAAGAAGTTCATTTATCCTTACCTTTCTATCCTTCTGTTTCTTGTAATGCTGACATTCTTCAACAAACATTCCTAACGCTTTTGAAACTAAACTTTTAGTCGGTTTCTCCAGTGTATATTTACGAGTGAGGTGTTGGTTCATATTGAAAATCTCGCCCCTATATAACGATTGGTCTTTAGACAGGAGAGACAAATGAAATTCTACTTTGAGAGGAAAGTCATCATCTATATCAACCTCATCATAAACATCATCGTCTAAATTGTATTCTTCCGTTTCATCATCCTCATCGTCCTCCCGAACTCCATACTGGAAATTGTTGATGAAACTCACTATTCTTTTTACATTCCTTGTTGTGTTAATCATATGTGGTTTAATATCTTTCAATCTCATTTCATAAGACATTTGTGTTTGATTGGTGTAAAGGTTGTTCCATACTCGTGGTTCAGTGTAGTCTATCTTGTATTTGTTTTGGATTGCTTTTAGATTGTTGCTGTGATTTAGTTTCACATAGTGGGGTTTGCCTATCAAAAAGGATTGGATTTTCAGTAGGCATTCCACTGGTAAATCTTGAACCTTCAACGCTTCTCCCATAACTTACTTACTATATAAGGCAACTTTTCTTTAAGTAGTTTTGGGTAATGGTTGGCTGTTGGAATTTTTGGAGTTGAGGTTGCACTGCAACATGTCAAGGAGGTGTTTGGTGTCTCTTGCAAACGTTCGTTTGTCTGTGTTTCGCTAGGTTTGATTTACTGCTAATTGTCCGTCCGCAGTCTGGGCAAGTGAACGGGGTTTTCAAATGCTTTTCATAATATTTGTTAAAATAGTTTGGGTCTAAAGGCTTCTTGTTGTATGTGCCGTCTTCGTTCCATCTCGTGCGTCTGTTGTTTGTGGGTGTTGTCGTTGGTGTTGGGGGGTTTGTGGATTTGAGTTGATGAAGGTCGTGCATCATTTGGTCAAAGACCTCTTCATCCATCTCTTGCTTTACTCCGTCCATTACAAAATAACAAGGCATGATAATAGTATTTATTCTATAAGGTGGCATTTCTTTAAGTGAATTAGTAAAAAATTCACTTTTTGAGTGTCAGACTTGCGATGCAAAATCCCTACGGTTGCACCAAATACTGTTCCTTCCACATCCTGCCACAAAATATTGTTCCTGCCACATCGCGTCGCGTCGCTTATATATTATATATCTAGTCTATCTAGTTATAAACCCTTTTAGATTTTAGAAGGTTCCGGACAGGTTCCGAACAAGTTCCTGACTGCGGTTGTGTCCCTTCTGACAAGCAGGGATGAATGAAAAGGGGAAGGGAAATCAATATATAAGTGAGGGGTATTATTCAATATATAGCCCAAGGGATAGGAAATGTAAGACCCCCCAAAATAAAAAAATGAAAGTCATGTTTGACAACTCTGTTTGAAAAATGTTTCAAAAGTCAAACTTTGAAGACCTGTTGCCACTGTCATGTTGTCCAGTCTCTGATTGAAATGTCCTTCAAAAGTCAAACTTTGCAATGTCGTGCTGTCCATTCTCTGATTGAAATTCTACACCAAAAGTCAAACTTTGAAGCCTCCCTCAAAACCTTGAACTCGTTGAGTGCCGCTTCATAACCTCATTTGCCGGCAACACTAAACATCATTGACCAAAACTGTCGGGGTGGAACACAAAATCAAACATGAAACGATGGGACGACCTTGAAAGAACCTTAAGAAGCCTACCTTGGGACGCTCCTTTTTAACATCGGACACACCGACAATCAAATCGGTGAGACCACAAGAAAAAAAAACGAACCCGAGCACTGCCAGCATTGAAATCAACTTGAAGAGCAATCACTTCATCGCCTTGATTGTCTTCTTGGCTTTCTTGGCTTTCATCGCCTTCTTTGTCTTCCTTGCTGTCATCGTCTTCATCCCCTTGATGAACTTTCCACATCTGATGAAAGCAACCTGCTGTTCAGAAACCACTTCGGTGATATGAAATTGAATATCAACCACCCTGCTGATTCCTTCATCACATCCAACAAATCCCTCAAAATACTTTCTCACCCTCTCCAATGACCAGTCGCCACGGATTGATTCGTTGAACCGCATCTCACCATCTTGATACACATGAACCTCCTCCATGATAGGAATTGCGAGAGGTAGATATGAACGAGTTCAGTTGACCGATTTCTTTGAACCAAAAACACGAACAACAAAAACAATGAACAAGCAACCTTTCAATCATCTTATCAACTAACGTCAAACAGGCACACTCCCATCGGATTTCTGAGTGTTCCTGACGGATAATGGATGAAGAAGTTGTCAAAGCGAAGATGGTGTAGATATACCTGACAATGTGGTCATCGCCGATGTCCAAGTTCTGATTGAAATGAAAAGCAAAAAGTCAAACTTTGAAGACCTGCTGGAAATCTCACATTGTTCCAAACTCTGTTGAAGTGAAAATCCAAATGTCAAATCTTGAAGACTGAAATTGTTCCAAACTCTGGTTGAAGTCTCGTCCAAAAGTCAAGTCTTTGAAATGTCCCTTTTGTTCAGTCTCTGATTGAAACCTTTTCCAAAAGTCAAACCTTAAAACCTTCAAACCTTCAACTCAACGACCGACTAGTTTTCCCAATCTGGGTTGCCAAGCAATCATCGTCGAAAGGTTTTTTCACCTGTCATGCGTGATGATGCAGTCTATCTGTTCTTTTGGGTTTTACTACGAACGAACGGTTCGAAATGATGGGAAAAAAACGCTCGTTCATTTTCTTTCATCTCATCGGACACTGCTCAAGGTTTGGTTATGTTTGACCTGTGCGGTTGTCAAACACATGAACCATGTTGCAAAAGCAACTCATGAGGACACTGCACCACATTCCAGTTTGGGAATTTGCACCTTCCAGATTTGGAATATGGACATTCCAGATTTGGAATATGGACATTCCAGATTTGGAATATGGACAGTCCAGATTTGGAATATGGACATTCCAGATTTGGAATTAGGGGGGTTGCTACAATACGATTTTGGAATATGGACATTCCAGATTTGGAATTTGGGGGGTTGCTACAATACGATTTTGAAATATGGACATTCCAGATTTGGAATGTGATGCTTTGACAAGTTCCTAGCAGATGATGCATGTAGCACCATTCACAACCATCGGTGGAACATCACCGTTCAAAGTCCTTTCGTCTTCACGACGGGAAATCTCGGCTTCAACATCCTTTTGAAATGATGGATTGCCAAACTTCATGATACCATTGGAGAACTCACCATACTGCTCCACATAGAGGTCCAGAAAGAGACGCTGGTATTCAAGATAGATGTTGTTGGCTTCCTTGCTGGCATGTTCAATCATGGCAATGTTTGGGATAATCTTCTCTGCCACATTCAAGATGCGAGCCTCCGAAGTATCAGACCTGCCTCCCTTCAAAGTCTTTGACATCAAACCCTTCACCTCTGAAAGTTTCTCGTCAGACAGCGAACGGAGGGTCAACTTCATCACTGCAGGGTTCTGTGAGAACAAAACCTTGATTTCGGTCATCTTGTCCCGCATGTTGTTGCAGAAAGTCTGAAACTCAGGAGGGAACTGCACGTTGCTCGGAATGACCTCGGGCTCGGAAACCTTTTTCTTGGCTTCCGTTTTCAACATCTTCATGGCTTCCGCCTTGTTGTGGAACTTCCTGATGCCAAAGCCACCACCGTTGACCTTGGGCTTCAAGAACAACTTGTTGTTGTCGGGCATGATGATGGAGTGCAAGGTCTCATAGAACGCGATGTCAGACTGCCCATACTGCAGATTGATGTTTTCACTTTGGAGAGCAACATTGGTCTTCTCCACCAAACTTTCCAAAAGGTCAAAGCCAGTAGTGCTCTTGCCATAGTGGTACATGACAGTGATGTAGCCCTCAAACCGAGGCACAACCAGTTGAAGGCAAAAGGGATTGGCGCCCTTCTCATTCAATGCCGTGCCATCCCTCATAGAAAGTCCAGCCTTCTTGACATCCTTGGAAGAAGATGCAGTTGACTTGTCCTGCTCCTTCTTGTCCTTCTTGTCTTTCTTGTCGGCGTTGTAGCCACCACCCTTCTTGTCGTCCTTCTTGGATTTGTCGTTCTTGTCCTTGGGATTGCCTTGTGCAGGTGCAGGAGGGTTCACAGCATTGCCACCATCAGGACGGACTGCATGGATGACGGAGTTCTCCACAATGCCCCATGAAATCAAAGTCAGCCGGGAACGAGTTGACATGTCCTGTTGCTGAAAGAAGTATGTCAAACCATCCACCATCCTCAAAGAACGAAATGTCCCACGGTGATTGAACACCAGAGCCTCTCGCACCTGCTTCAACCTGTCAGTGGGAAGGACTTGAACTCGGTATTCACGAGACTCAAAGCGGACAATCACGGTCATGGGTCGCTCCTTCATCTCCTTCTCCCGCCTCTTCTGCTCCGCTTCCTCCGCTTCCTTGATGGCATTGTCCTTCTTCCTCTGACGCTTCTCACGAAACTTGTCCACCTTACGCTTCTGCTTCCTGACCATCAGGGACATGTTGTGGAACTCCTCCTCCAACTTCTCCATCGCCTTGGTGTCATTGCCACATTCCCCCAAACGGTCAAGTGCCCATTGATTCAAACCATCCTCCACCTCCGAAGAAATGGACACATCCGTCTCCTCGGAAGAAGAAGTGTGATCGTCAGTCTGCTCCTCTTCCTCCTCACCCTCGTTGCCCTCCTCACCATCCTCACCCTCCTCTTCACCCTCATCAGATGGAACAGGAGCATTGGTCGTCTTGGAGATGGTGTGAAACCATTCACTTGGGACCATCAACAAATTGAACGCCACACCCTCCTCCACATATTCGGGGACACAAGCATCTGGGAACGCCATGTTCAAGAAAGTCGTCAAGGTGTGCTCAGGGGTCATGTTGATGTAGGAATTCCCAGTGTCAGCCACGAGTTCATGAGCAGTCATGTCCGCCACAGGAAGCATCTGGTAGAAGTCATCCAGCGGAGCCTGTGGGTCAATCTCCAAGATGGTCGGGGCTTCCTCGGAGTTCAGAACTTTGATGGAGAGCCTGACTGCCATCCTCACACCACTGTCTGGAAAGTCGTTCACAGGATATGCAAAAGCGTCAAATCTTGCTTGAGCATGAGAGGTGAGATGTGTGGGTAATGGGTTTGCACGACAGGCTTCAAGATAACACTCATATTGGGTGCTTGCGCCGGATGAAGGAGAAACAGAACCCAAAGTCTCGTCCATTATCCCCAGATGTGAAAGAACGAATGGCGAAAAACAATCACTGCTTTGAGCACTACTATTTTGTGGAATGACTTGAACTCTTGACCTGTTGAAATGTCTTCATCTCCAAACCGATATGACACAAAGACTGCAACTGAAGTGTCCCGACCGAACGAAGCGGTAAAACATGTAAGATGCACCATTTGAAGTTCTCCACATTCAAGATGTTGAAAGTGGCACGGCGGTGCGTTCGGTGGATGTATTGGTGTTGATGATGGTGGTGGTGGTGGTGGTGCTTGTTCCCCCCCCTACATTTATTTAAAGGTATAGCCCCTTAAAAGATATGACAGAAAACATGCAATGCTCCAAATGTAGAGTCTTTCAACCATTAGACAGATACATGGATGGTAGAATACAATGTAATGTTTGTCTGGAAAATAAACGAAAGTATCGTGAGAACCACCGACAACAACTTCGTGAAAAAGCAAAAGAATACTACCAAGAAACCAAAGAGAAGAAGCAAGAATATAACAAAGAATACCGTAAGCAAATGGTTGAATGTTCAACTTGTAAAGTGCTCATACAAAAGTGTAAGCTAACTAGACACGAGCAAACCAAAACTCACATACATAACCTTCACAATCCCGACAATCCCAAATTGACATACAAACAACAGCACGGGCAAAAGCAGAAACAGCAACAAGAAGAGAAGGAAGCAAAACGTAAAGAACACGAGCAAACAGTTGCATACTTGAACGAAAATTTCCCATCATATGCAGACCCACCATTCTGACAAATCATAAAAACATCACGGCAACAACAATGACATAGCAACAACCCAAACCCTTGAACCACAAAACGAACACAGCAAGGAACTCCCAGCATCCCCCCTTCCTCAACATCGACAGGCAACAGCACAAAACGAAGCAACAGCAACATTAACACGTTAACAGCAAACATATACCCAAAACAAAGCAACCTCCAACATCCTAACTCCCTAGGTCCCCCCTTTTCCCATTTTTTTAGGTGCTTACTTCATTGCTGATAAGATCTTTCAAGCCTGTTTTGAAGGCATTTCTTTTTGATTTCCATTAACCGGCCTTTCTTAACATTTTTCAACCAACATGAAATCATTGCGGCTAGCCGAGGACTACCACGGCTCTCTTGCCTTGTGGATGCTTGTGTGTGGCTTAGTGATCTTTGCTTCATCCTGTGATGTGAAGCACCTATAGTTTCTGGGTTCAGTAAAGGTGATTCTTCTCGGACTTGCTGCGGGATACATCCGAGACCAAGGCATGCCCAACGCTGGTGGGTGGATGACAAGATGCACTTTTCAAGAGATCTCACACGGTTTCATCAAGAGATGTTTATAGGACGGTTGCAAGGAAGGCAACAAGCATGGACTCTCTCAACCTGGAAGATTCGAAGAATATCTGCTTGAGGAGCAAACGCAAGTGATGATGTCCGAGCATCAATGAACAGTGTAAATACCTGGCTATGAACCATAGTCTAGGTAAGCCTAACTTGATGTTTTTCTTGTTGTCGTCCCCGAAGATTTGGCCGAGAAGAANGAAGATCTGACCAAGCTCACTTTTTGGCTTCCTGGCCCCAAATCCTGAAAATTCTTCGAAGTCCCCAATGCGTGGATTTCTCTTTCGCTTCAGACCGAGCCAAATTCAGCACGAGATGGAACCATTGTCAATAGGAAGGCAGTGAACAAATTGGAATCCCAAAACGAGGCTGTTGGCTAGTTGATGACCCTTATGTTTTGTCACAGTTTTCATTTTAATTGGCATTTTAGTTCTCGTTTTTGGCTGCATTGTTTGGGGGAGGGGTCCAACTGCATTCAGAACATCATCTTCCTCGCCACAATCCACTGTAGCTTTGTAGTTGTCAATGCTACATCTGAAGCCTTTTGCAAAGTTACATGATTTCCTCTCCTGGCTCTGAAAAAAAACAAAGCATAACTGAATCAATCCGCAGGCGCTTGGAGCAGAGGCACAGCGTCCCGGAGGCCAGCTGAGAGGACTTGGGATTAAAACGGGAATTTTGGACACTTTGGTAAGTGAGCTGAGGTCTGCCTCTGACAGCAACATGACTGTNAAGAAGACAATGCCTGGATTTCTCTTTCGCTTCAGACCGAGCCAAATTCAGCACGAGATGGAATCATTGTCAATAGGAAGAAGGCAGTGAACAAATTGGAATCCCAAAACGAGGCTGTTGGCTAGTTGATGACCCTTATGTTTTGTCACAGTTTTCATTTTAATTGGCATTTTAGTTCTCGTTTTTGGCTGCATTGTTTGCGGGAGGGGTCCAACTGCATTCAGAACATCATCTTGGGGGAGGGGTCTCCTGGTCTCTTTGCAATCAATCCGCAGGCGCTTGGAGCAGAGGCACAGCGTCCCGGAGGTCTGCCTCTGACAGCAACATGACTGTCGTGCAGGTGTGAATGACGGGAACCTTGGTTCACAGCATTCTTGTGACTCGTAGCTCACAATTTGAAGGATAAAAAGCCCACAATTTGTGCAGAAGGCAAGGAGCACAAAATTTGTACTTCTACGTTTACTTTCATGTTACACTGCGTGACTTCCAGTTTGGTATGTCTTTGTTTCCAGCTGCGGAATGGGTTCTTGCTGTGTGCATTCACGTATGAGCTGCGTGGGTTGGACGCATCTTTTCGCTCTGATGTAGAGGCTGTAACAATACTTGCCGCGATTTGGCAACAGTCACCTGGAAGCACAGTGTGAATGAACTGGTATGAACTGGTGAGGGTTCAAGACTTCGAGACAGCTTTGAAACACACTGATATTTCCTTTCGAGTGTTGAACCTTAACAAGAAACATACATTTATTTTTTGAAAAAGCTTGGCCTGCAAGTGATGCGACACCTGCCCAGTTGTGAGGGAATCCTCGGCAGCGACTGGACCAAGTGGAGCGGAGCATGGCCATGCTCCTGGGGAAGAGTTCGCAGCAGGCCCAGATCTTTTGATCTGTGTCGCATTGATTGCAAGTGTGTTGGCCTCTGTTTGTGGCACCTCATTGTTAGAAATCGATGAGTTGAGCAGCCAGGTGTCCAGTCCAGATGCCCGCTACCACCATCGAAATCCAGGTTGGGTTGACAGGTCTCAAAAAAAACTTGACGTTTCAGGATGTGTCCAAATGGGCTGCTGCTGTGTGTTGGTCCAGTTCAATCCTTTGACATGGTGCAAACAGTTTTGCCATCGCTTGTGGAACTGAAACCGAACGCTGAAAACAGGTGCTTCCGATCAATATCAGCCAGGAAGAGCATCGCCTGCAGGCAGAGTTTCACTTGAAAGATGTTGGGATGTTGACATGAGAGGTTCCTTTCTAAAACGAGCCCACCGTGTTTCTAGAGCAGCTCGTTCATCCAAGAAAGTTCCAATTTTTCAAAAATCATCCTTGTTTGGATATTGTGGAAGGCAGAAGAGCACGGAGGAGCTAGTGACGAGTCGCCAAAGAATACTTCCAGGTAGTTGCCGTTTCTTGTGACACACTCAATGCTGTGTTCTGAAAGGATTCAGCAGTGTAGGTTCTGGATGCTGTGCGCAGCATCGTCCGTCATGGATTTAGTGCTCAGTGCTCAGATGCCATTTTGAGCTGTTGGTTTCTCTTTCTTCGTGCAGCAACATGTCAGCACATGCCGTCATCACAGGCTCCTGCCGCTGACCGCAACTTGGGTATGTTTTGTGGTTCAAGGGTTTGGGTTGTTGCTATGCTATTGTTGTTGCTGTTTCTTTATTTGCTTGTTCGCCCATGTTTCTATCTCTTTCGGTATTTTGAGAGACTTTCGTTTAGCCCACGCTTTGAATTTGCTATAGTCTATTTTCCCATCGTCTTCAAAGCCCACTTCTGAAACGAAACTGTCTATTATATCATATAATTTGTGCGAACGCTTTCTTTCTGTCTCGTCAGGATATTTTTGGTCTAAATGTTGATGAACCTTCCCATCCACCCATTTAAGAAACTCTTTTTCGTTGACATCGTCGTCAAGACTTCTACCTGTTTCTCTCAAGTATTCTCCAAGCATCTCTTCATATGTTTGTCCATTAATCCATTTCTCCTTGTCCATCTCTTCAACTTTAATAGTTTTCATGAATTCCTTTTTGTATTCTAGCACGTCCCACTTCATGGCTTCTTCGTCGCTCATCTGCAAGACCTCCGTCAACGTGAATACTTTTGAAGGTGTCTGTCCTTCTACTCTGTCATTAGGTCTGTTGTCAATGACACACATCTGTTCCACCCACGCTTTGAAGTGTTGAAAGTTGAAAGCACCTCTCCTAATCTTATTTGATTTGATGTATTTCTTCACGAGTTGGTTTTTCATTTCTGTGTCTAAGTCGTTAAAATTTGGCATGATACTTTATTAATATATTAAGCCTTCTTTTCTTTAAGTGTTTTCTTTTTCTTCTTCGTTTTGTAGTTCTCTCATCGCTCTATAGACCTTACCCATTTCATATTCTGCAGGTAGGTGGTTGGCTAGGTTTCTCAAGCGTTCATTACTAACATACTTCTCTCTTTCTTCTGGTGTCAGTGATTTCAAAAAGTTTTTTAATTCTTGATAATCAGACGCTTCTTATTCTTCTGGCTCCTCTTCTTCACTACTACTACTAGTATGACTATCACAACCCTCTGGCTCTACGGTTTGCTCTTCATCGTCGCTCTCTAACTCAAACTCCTCCAGTTCTCTCTCCACCTCTTCAACCATCTCATCCACCAAAGGGTCTTCCCAAAGGTTTTTAAACTCCTGTCTTCTCTCTCTTCCCATCGCTCCCACCGAAGCCTTGAACAAAGCCTTGTAAGGACAATCGATAAAGCACTTAGTCTCTTTATCATCACCGGTCAGTATGTTGAACTGCTTCTTGCTTATCTGGAGTTTCAGGTCTTCTCCTTTGTTGAAGATATCCGCCTTCTCTTTCTGGTCTCCATTAACATCCACCAAATGATGATGTTTATGATTGAACTGAGTTATTCCCTCCAACCACTCTTCGCTATTGTAATGCTTCTTTTTGAAACTGATGATTTCGCTCATCAAAATGCAACCGCACGGCAATTCACTCATAATTTACTAATACTAAAGGACACCATTTCTTTAAGTATTTTCTAGTTAATTTTGCAATTTTCTAGAGACTAATATAAATGGCTAGAAGATTAACCAAAGACGACATCATCAGCAACATCTACTACGACCCAGCGGAGGGTTTCGGTTCGGCGAAGGACGTGCACAAGAGGGCTAAAGAGGAAGACCCGACCATAACCCTTCAAGACGTGCGTGCATTCCTTAAAAAGCAACCGAACAAGCAGATAAGGAAGCATCGGGGATACAACTCCTACACCGCTCCGTTTGCTAGGTTTCAGTATCAGATAGACATCATGGACATGGTTCCGCTCACAAAAGACAGAAAAGAAGAAGGTAAGAAACCAAATAAGGAAATAAAGATAGTGAAAAACAACCAGCCACGCTACGGCTTAGTGGTGATAGACATCTTCAGCAAACTGGCGAATGTAGTCCCCATCAAAAACAAGGACGCAGAGAGCGTTCTGAAAGGTTTGGAGGAAAGTTTTGAAAAGATGGGTTTCCCCATGTCAATATATAGCGATGACGACAGAGCGTTCCAGTCAGTCGTCAAAGACTTCTTTCAGAGAGAAGGCATCAATCACATCACAACGCTCACGCACGCGAATGTGGCGGAGAGGTTCATCAGAACCATCAAGAACATGGTGCATGACAGGGTGAGATTTAACAAGGGCAGTTGGACTGAAATGGTGAAATTCGCAGTGGATAAATACAACAAGACCGTGCATTCATCAACGAAGGAGAAACCCGTAGAAGCCCACAAGGACGACAACCACGCCCCTGTGAAAGTCAATCTCTACAGCAGAGAACGCAATAACCGCAAGTATGATTCCATCAGCGTGGGAGACTCCGTAAAGATATTCAGTAAAGGCAGTGGCAACTACACCGACAGGAAAGAGTATCTGTCAAAGTGGTCTGAACAAAATTACCGAGTTGAAAGGATAGACTACGACAGCATTGGCAACAGGGTCTTCAGACTGGCGGGGAAGACGAGACCGTATCTGCGCCACGAGATTTTCAAAGTGTGATGCACGAAAAGATTTCTTCAATCAACCCTTCTGGGATTCGGTAGAGTTCGTCCTGTCTGTGTCTTCCGTAGAGATGACTTTGACCCTTGGGCGGTGCTCGTTGTGCCACCTCTTTGTGTCTCTTTCCCACGATACTACCGCAGTCCTTACAACATAAAGCCCTAGGCACCCACGTCTTCAAATTACACCAGATGCGAGTTCTCTTTCGGTAAGGAAAGCCGTATTTGCAGTAATCCACGTCAAAGAAGTCAAAGCCTTGCATGAAGTCCTGTTGCTTCAAAAGTCCCGTTTGGGGGTTCTCCATGAAAAAGACTTTGGGTTTAAAATACTCTATGATTTCTATGGTTCTCTTGACGATGCTGTTGGCGTGGTCTATCTTTCTCACTCCCGTGGTCTTTGCCCTGCTGTATTCGGTGCAAGGGGGCGAAGCCCAGATGACCTGAAATGTTTCGGGTTTATGCTGTTTATAGTCCCACTGCAAGATGTCCGAGTTGATGTCGGCACCCTTCAAGTCCAGAGACAAGACCTCATAACCCATACGTTTCGCCACGCTACCCACGCTACCAGTCCCGCTGAAAAGTTCCAATAATTTCATAATAGTTTATCATAGAAAAATTATTATGAAATTATCACTTTGAGAAGAAACGATACGATGTGCTCAGGAAGTCATAGTAAGGTTCCTCCTCTATCATTTTTCATTCCCTCTTCTTCGTCGTGATTGCTTCCATCATGTATTCACCGTCAAGTTCAACGATTTTGTAGTATTCAAGGGTTGCTGGTTTCGGTTGTGAGATTTTGCCCCTCTTAAGCATTTGAAGGTATTGTTCCCGTTTGTCCTCCCACGTTCCTGCTGGTCTGCCTATCTGTTTCTCTCTATTGTCAGAAGCATTAACAGTCGCGTTTCCTAACTTCTCCTCCAACGCTTTGAAACTCTCCATGAGGGTCTTGATGTTCTTGTTGCACCTGCTCACCTTGTTTGTCAATTCCTCCACATCCGCACGCTTGACGGCATCGTCGCTTTCGTTATCTCCCATAATATCTATTTAAGTAGTTATTTATTTAAATAGATATTTATTTAGATAGACATTTGAAACGACGAAAATCTACTCTTTAAATGGTTTTTGTTTCATGTCATTTTTTCATCATCTCCTTAACTATCTTGCTCACTTCTTTGGCGTGTTCCTCGTTCTCCGGAGTAATCTCGCGGTTCCATGATAGTTTTAACTCGTGGTCATCGGTATCCACTTTCAGAATACCTTCGTCAGTCTTCTCTATATTTATCGTCTTATTGCTGGAAGAAATCTTGAAATTGAACGGCACGCATTTACACTTACAGCCCTTCTTTCTGTTGATTTCTATTTGGTTCTGCATGTTCAAACAACTACCGCATACGGGACACGGAAAGGCTAAAGCGTTGTTGATTTGTTTTACTTCTTTTGAATCAACTTCAGAAGATTTTACACTGATTTTAGAGACATGACCCGTGTCGGTTCTTGGTTGTTGTTCTATGGCGTCGCAAAGCACGCGAGGCTCTGCCGAGCCGTCTTCTTTTTCTTCACTAATCACTGTTTGTTTTTTTGGTTGTTTGGGAGGCATCTCGTATATTAACCTTTAGATAATTTATAGCAATCTTCAACAACTCCAGAGTGGCATAGCAACAGGTTTTGATTTTATCATCTCTCACAATCGGAAATTTGCTATCGTCAACTATCCTGTTCTCAATCTCGTCTATCGTATCCACATAGGTATCATATTCGGTCAGAACCATAAATTAAATAATAGTAGATAATAATATTATTTAATTCATGGGTTTTTGGTTGCTCTGTATATCATGCAAAAGCATGCACAAAAAGGGGATTTATGGGAGAAAAATGCTCAAGTGGTCTTCTCAAAAGGTTCAAAATACAACATTTTTGCTCACCTCTCACGGGGTTTCTTCTCTGACTGTGCAGTATGTATGCGTATACTCAATCACTGGAAACTAATTAACGACTTATGCGGGTTGAACATCTGTTCCATTCCCTTCAACCGACTCCCTATTTCTCAGGCGAAGAGAAAGATAGTTCTCACATTATTTAAAAGGTTTTATTTTCTAAATACTTTTATAAAATGAACAACGACGACGCCTATCCAGTGATAAAACCGCACAAGATGAAAGAATACGAGTTCAAGCAGTCCAAATACGAAGTTGCACCCAAGATACCCTTCTCACAGATAGTGGTCGGTCCGTCTGGGTCTGGAAAGACGATACTGCTACAGAACATGGTGCTAGACATCTACAGAGACTGCTTCACACGCATCTATATCTTCTCCAGTTCCGTCCACGTGGATGGGGTATGGGCGCCAGTGAAGAAATACATAGAGAACAACCTGAAGATAGACACCGAGAAAGAGAGAGTCTACTTTGACGACTTCAACCCCAAAGACTTAGAAAACATACTGAACCTTCAGAACAAAATCACCCAGTATCAGAAAGACCACGACTTCAAGACCCTCTACTCCGTCTTAATCATCATTGACGACTTTGTTGATGACACACGGTTTTCAAGACACAACAGTCTGTTGAACGCCCTTTACATCAGAGGGAGACATTTCGGTTGTAATATCATCAGTTCCACTCAAAAATTCAACGGACTTTCAACGATAATAAGGGTCAATTCAAGACAACTCTTCTTCTTCAAGATGAGGAACTACAAGGAGATACAGACGATGATAGAGGAACTGTCCGCTTTGTTGGTCAAGAAGAATTTGTTGAAGAGTGAAAGGAACATGATGAACGCCAGAAACACCCTGTTGGAAATCTACGAGAGGGCTACAGAAGAGAGGTTCAGTTTCCTCTTCGTAAATCTGATGAAGAGCGACATCAACGAGGTCTTCATGATTAAGTTTGACAGGAAGTTCATAGTGGATGAAGACGAAGACGGGGAGTTAGATTCAAATCCTGATATTCAATGATATTATTTTTATATCAAAGATAATATCATTAAATCAACGAGTAGGAACAGAGATTTATCGCTGGAAGTTTGTAGAAGATTTTGTCCGATTTTTTGTCCTTTATCTCTTTGATTTCATTGTAAATTTGTAAGATGCTGTTTTTAAACGCCTTGTCTTTTTTACTTAACTCGCTGTCGTCAAACCCTTCCAGTTCTTGGATGGTGTTAATCTTGACTTCGCTTGATTGACCGCTTCCCATTTATATATATTATTTTGATATTAAATATTACGATTTAGATTTTGCTTTTGCTTTTGCTTTTGGTTTTTCTAATGCTTCAACTCTTGCTATTGTTTCAAATAATTTACTTTCTAAATACTCTGTTTTTGCTATTTCTTCTTGTAATGCTTTCCATAAGATTGCTGACATCTTACCATAATCTATTCCCATAAATTCACCATTATCACTTACTACTGTTTCAAATTTAGTGGGCACTTTTTTCTGAACATCCTGTGCTATGAAACCTACAATACTCCTGCTCTTCTTATCGTCTTTATAATTGAAGGTTTTAACCTCAATGTTCTTTACTATCTCGCTACAGTTTTCATCAACATCTTCAATATTTTCTTTTTTCCGTTCGTCTGATACTACATTGAAAGCAGTTCCACTAAATTCAAAGTTAGAAATCACATCAACCATAAACGCAAATTTACCTTCGGACGCGTCATAAAACATATATGGTGAATTGTTATATTGCCATATAACATCTCCCACAACGCCTTGAACAGTGTATGTATCAAAATTGTATGTGAAAACTTCTGGAACTCTAATACCATTACCATCAGCAACAAAAATATCATCGTTAAAATCTATCTGTGTCTCTTTAATCTCCATTTTGTTAATGGCATTTGACCAAAATTTAATAGTGCTCAAAGTCCAAATATTTAGTTCGGTTCCTGTGTTATGACGTAAATTATTAGTATATACATAATCGTTAGCATCCACTACCGTTATAGACTTTGATGCTTTTATATCTCCTCCATTGGCATCATCTAAAGTTAAATAAGGCGTTCCATTCCTTTGTAATACTAAATCATTATTACCATTACTATCTATTGTATTACTTCTTAATATATATGCTGGTGCTAGTGAAACATTCCTCGCAAAACTAACCGAACCATTTGACATTGAGCATACAATAGTCTCACTTGTTCCTACTCCTACTCTAAAGCGTATCAGTGGATTATCGGCAACTGGATGTAAATTTCTAATATCAAAAATATTAACACCTCCTTCTAAACTTGGTCTCATTGTTAATTTTTGGGCTGTGTCAACAATAACGGCATTACCTGCTACTATTTCTTTGCTACAAACTATATTATCATTTGTTGTATCAAATCGTAAATATTCAGTTCCGCCTCTCCTAAAAGATAAATTAACATTTCCCACAGTATTTATTGTATTTGTTTCAAATCCCGCTCCTGCCCTTAAATTTCTCTTACACGAAATAATAGTATTATCAACCAAAAACTGTTCATCTGAACCTGTATTACCTATTAATAACCGTATTCTACCATGTGCTGTATTCATATTAATAATATCAATATGATTTTGAACCGATGGACTAGTTCTTTCAGTTGTTGTAATGTATCTAACTTTATCACCTGTCGCATCAAAATATAAAAACCTATTTGGTTGCATTAATATACTTTGGTTTGTATCAATAACTTTAACGAAATTTACTCTTTCAGTTGAGGCTGTTAGTCTAAAAAATTCTTCATAAGCATTGCTTGTTGAATTGCCACCATAAAATATAACATTATTACCAAATGATAAAGGTCTTAAATTATTCAAATAAGTATCTTGCGATAAAAAACTTCTATTATTTGGAACTCTCACTGTATTATCACTAACTTGACATCTTAAGAATTCTCCTACAGTATCAACATTAAAAACCAAATCAGTTAATCCATTCGTAGATATAGTGTTTGTTTTGAGCGTTGATGATTTCATGTCTAAATCTTTTGAAAGGTTCAAACTATCATCCGAAACACTAAACCTTTGATATTCATTACCATTGTGGTTAAAGACGATGTCGTTTGATACAACATTTGAATTGAACGCATCAGCATTAACTCCATCAGCAGTAATATCACCGTCCGATGTCAATACCGATACTCGTAAAGTTCCATTAAAGTGTCCGTTTCCATTACAATAAAAATCATCTGCTCCCTGTGCTGGAGCAACGGCATTTATTATTAATTTGCTGTTTCCGTTGGTCGGGTCTAACCGCAGGTTGCCTGTAATGTCTTGTGGATTATTGACATTCAATTTGTTGTTTAGTAAATTATCCGTTTCCGTTTGTGTATAGGCATCTATTGATGCTCCTCCTCCACCTTCTGACACTTTAGTATCTACATACTCCTCCGTCGCCAGATTGGAAGAACCCGTAATCAACAGTTTGACGAACTCCGTCCCCACTATTCTGTTTCCTCCGTCCATTGTCAGACTTGTCATATCTATATATACCTTATTTAGATTTTTATTATCGCCGTTTTTTCACTTTACTGTTGAACATATTCTGACAGAGGTTGCTGTATTTCTCTTGCTTGTGTCTGATGTATTCGTTCTGAAGTATCTGATAATGCTCCCTGATGTCATAGACTGGGTTTCTTTGTTGTTGAATCGCCGGTTCGGGCGGTGGTGCTTTTGTTGCAACAGGTTTGGTAGCAATCCTAGGCGTTGGCATCGCCTTCGGTTTGGGTTTGGCTTGGGGCTTCACAGGTTTATCTTCCAGTTTGCCATTACACTTTTTCTCGTGGGTGTAGCGGTAGGTCTTCAATGTCATCTCCTTGTCGCATTTCTTACACTGAACCTTTTTGTCTAACGCCTTTTCCTTCGTCTTCTTTGGTTTCTCTTCTTGATTAATCTCTTCTGTATCTTCCTGCGTGATTTCGTTTGAAATGTTGAGAGGCTCTTCTGCTATGGACTCCATCTCTTGCTCTGGGGGATGTGTCTCTTCTGTCGCTCCTTCGTTTTGCTCAACCTCTTGCCCGCCCGCTTCGTTCATGTCAACTACTTTGATGCCACTCATTCTATATATTTTCTATGATAGAAAAAATTAAGAAACAACCCTAATAACTCGGATGGTCAAAGATGAGCGAAAATTGAACGGGGATGTCGTAAAGGTTGAGGGTGTTGCTCTTCTCATCCGTTATCCTGAAGTGAAGCCTTTTCAAATTTTTATCTGAGACATCCACATAGTCGGTATATAGCGGTGCATTATTGTCGGAAATCACCCCACCCAGTTGTTGGTCTACGATGACCTTACGGATGATTGAAGACGAATAACTGTTTGGAGACGAATAGTGGTGGTCGGTGAGTTCGGCACAGTTGATGAAAATAGCCCTGAAGGGGACCAGATTAAGATAGGACGAGGTCCATGTTGCTATGGGTTGCGTTGCGACGTAGTTGCTCAAAAAGTAGTTGATGGACTTCGGACTGGAACTGTCGTATTCGGCGGTACCCCTGTTCCATGTGCCGTTAACATAAGTTGATAGTTCTAAATCCGTGGGTATTTTGATGGCGTAAGCGTTGGGAAAACCTTCGGCTACCTTTATCTCCACCGTCCTAGTGGCGGAACTGTAGGCGTAAACGAACATGTTTGCTTGCTCGCCGTTCGTTGCTTCGTTCATCTTCTCTACTATGTCAAAGGAAAGTTGTTCGGCGAAGTATATCTTGTTGGACAAATCTATGATGTAATTACCGAAGAGAGCGCCGTCCTTATACAACATGAAGTAGAATTTTTCGTAGAAGCCCACCTCTGTGGTCTTCCACACCGCTGGAATGCTGACTTCCGTGGTAAAGAGTTTAGTCCCGTTCGGACACTCCATGTTCTCGTCTAACTCTATGATGAAGTCCGCAGAAGACCTAGACTGTGGAAGCCTATACGCACTATCCACCAGAACCTTTTTATATGTTAATCTCTTTATCATATATGATTACTTCTAGAAAAAAAATCTTTTGTAATTTATATACTAATGGCTTTCATAAGCGGAGCATCTCAAATAGCGAGAGCGGTGGGAACGAATGTTGCCAGAGAGAGTGCCAGAGACCTAGCACAGACCGCCGTCCAAAACTTTATGAGAAACGGAAGGAATGGGAGATTGCTTGAAAGGGGAGACATGGAGAGACAACTGGAGAGGGTCAAGTTGAGACACCTCATGAACCAAGCGTGGGACGAAATCAAGAAGGACAACACCAAGAAACAGGAGGACTTGAACGAGAGGATGAACTCTTTCGCCAGAAACCTGAACTCACACTACAAGAGACAGAAGACGAGATACGCCGAAGAGGTTAATGTCGGAAACAAAAACCACATTGAAGACCGATGGGGACTGAGGAACGCCTACTGGTCTAAATCGGGATTATACAAGACCGGAAACACCCTCTACATTTCTGGAACTGGAGGTAAAGAGGGAAGTCTTCAGGAAGACATCATGAGCGACATCTTCTTAATACCGACGAGGATGGTGCAACACTCCGAAAAATACAGGGACGTGGAAGCGGAACTTAAGAAGTCTCCAGAGATAACGAGACTGGTGTCTCATTCGTTGGGCAGTGCCGTTGTCAATCGTATCAACGAAAGGATGCCCGACAGGTTTCAAACAACAACATATGCAACCCCCACCTTCTCAAGGGGTGGCAAACCCAAGAACCCCAAACACCTGAGCATCAGGAACAAAGGGGATGTGATAAGCGTCTTTGACAACGCGGCGATTACGCTGGACAACAGCGAATGGAACCCGTTGGTCAATCATTCCTTCAAGAATGTTGAAGGTCAGGGTCGCTTTGAAATCAACGCAGGAACTCAAGTCAGTGCTGGCATTAATCCTAATCAATAAATTTATCTCTGTCTTATTAATCGTGATGTTTCAAAACAAATTAACATATAACAAAACGCTTACTGGAAACAACTCTTCGGAAGCGAAGCAACTCTCAAAGGGCAGTTCGTCCTACGACAGGGTGGAAAGGGAAATGAACGGGAAGGTCAAGGACTACAACAGCATCAGGGAAATCGTTCTGCAACAGATGGAGAAAACGAACAGCATAGTCAGAAAAAAGCCGGTGCCAAGCAAGGTCATGGAAACGAAGAAGAACGTCTCCATGCAGAGCCACCAGAAAATGAATATAAGAACGAAAAAATAAAAAATTANGAACTCAAGTCAGTGCTGGCATTAATCCTAATCAATAAATTTATCTCTGTCTTATTAATCGTGATGTTTCAAAACAAATTAACATATAACAAAACGCTTACTGGAAACAACTCTTCGGAAGCGAAGCAACTCTCAAAGGGCAGTTCGTCCTACGACAGGGTGGAAAGGGAAATGAACGGGAAGGTCAAGGACTACAACAGCATCAGGGAAATCGTTCTGCAACAGATGGAGAAAACGAACAGCATAG
Source organism: Breviolum minutum Mf 1.05b.01 (assembly GCA_000507305.1). Taxonomy (NCBI): domain Eukaryota; class Dinophyceae; order Suessiales; family Symbiodiniaceae; genus Breviolum; species Breviolum minutum. The sequence goes on along the minus strand of DF243154.1, from coordinate 16,398 downwards.
TCAGAAAAAAGCCGGTGCCAAGCAAGGTCATGGAAACGAAGAAGAACGTCTCCATGCAGAGCCACCAGAAAATGAATATAAGAACGAAAAAATAAAAAATTATCTAGGTTATATCATATAATAGCAATGGATAATATCGTAGCAGAGAGTAATGATGTTATGGTCAATTCCCTTCACTTCGGTCTGCCCGAGACTGCGCAGTACATCACCGACAGACGACATGTCAATTACTTTCCATCGGGTTCCAACGTATACAACCCCAACGCTGGAAACAAGAACATCCGTTTCTACCTGAGCGGTGAGGACAACACCTATCTGGATTTGTCTTCTGTGCGTTTGTTCGCCAACCTCCAAAACACCGACCCCACCCGTTCCCACTTCTTGAGACCTCTGGGCAATCTGTCCTCCTTCTTTCAACGCTACCGTTGCACCGTCGGGGGTCAACTGGTTCAGGACATCATTGAATACAACCGACACTGTGAATTATACAACTCCTTCAAAAGTCAAGAGGTCAGGGACATTGATGACATAGAGAGCGGAACGAACCCGAGATGGGACGACGACTTCAATCACCTTTACGCAAATGGTTTAAGTCAGTTCATATCATTGAACGAGGCAGGCGATGGTGCGGAATATACTCCGAACGGAGACCACAACCTTCACGGAAAAGTTGATGCCGTTTATACCAGACACACGATGACGGGCATTCCCGGTGAAAATGGATACGCTCGCTTCGGACACAAACCCTGCTGTGGGCTGATGGAGAGCAATTACATGCTTCCATTACGCTACGCACCGCTTGAGTTGGAATTCACGCTGGTCAGCGATGAGCACATTCCCGTGGTTTCCCCCTTTACTGTGTCAGATGACGCCGTTGAAAACGATGGCACGGGTTATTTCTTCACGACTGGGGACACTTCCACAAAGTGGGAACTTAACAATGTCATCATTCGCGCTGAAGTGGTTCAGTTGGACAACACCGTCAATAACAACATCGTGAAACACCTGCTGGGTGGTCAGTCTCTAAAGTTGGTCTTCCCTATGTATCACACGATTACGCAAACATTCAACAACGCGGGGACTGAAATCAACATGAACATCGTCAAGTCGTCGAGCAAACTCAACGGAGCGTTCATAACCCTCTATCGCACACCCAGAACTGGAGATGACGGAGGTTATTACAGACCCGACAATTACATCTACAAACGCTGGAACTACTTCTACAATCCAATGATTAACACTCCAATCGTTGATGGACCAAACCCAGACTCGACCAACCCCGAGAACCAAGGAAAGGGTTTCCAAGACATGTCTAGAAATCTGACGTGGCAAGTCCAAATCGCCAACAAGAAGTATCCGGAGTTTGAATGTCAATCTCTCGCCGAAACTATGTATTTCTTACGCAGGGCATTACACTTTATGAACCCCGACCAAGACGCCATGAGCATCTCTTACAAACACTTCCGTGAGGACAAGTTCGTCATCGGAATTTCATATGAGAAGATGGCGGACATAAATTTCACAGGTGTCAACACAAAGATGGGTTCATTGCTCGTGTTGAAACTGAAAGGCACGAACGGTGCTTTAGCGACCGACGAAGCGGTTCAAGAAATCTTCTGCCATTTGATTTCCGAGACGGTATTAGAGGTGAGGGAAAGCGGTTCCGTGATATATGATTAAAAAGGTGTAAAAATGGAATTTTGATTTAAAGACATATCTCGTATATATTTTAGATTTATGACATCCAAATATCAAAAATCTAAAATTTATGCCATCCGAAATAACCTTAATGATGAGATATACATTGGTTCAACATCCAGTGAGTTGTGTAAAAGAATGGTCAAACATAGATGTACTGCCAAGCAAGAACCGACCAAATCTCCCTTCCATTTGTATATGAATGAAAATGGAATAGAGAACTTTTACATTGAACTTGTTGAAGAATGTCCTTGTGAAAACATTGAACAGTTAAGAAGGAGAGAAGGAGAAATAATCAGAGAACGGGGGACATTGAACAAACAAATCGCAGGAAGACCAAAAGAAGAGTATAAGGCAGAATACTCAAGAATGAACAGAGACAAGATAAACCAACAGAGAAACGAAAGGAGACACACAAACCCTGAAAAGACAAAAGCAGAATATAGACGATATGGAGCACAGTATCGGGAAAGACATCCTGAAAGAATAAGGGCGTGGCACACTACTAAAGTTGATTGTGAATGTGGTGGCAAATATACCCTAAGTCATAAAGCAGAACATTTCAGAAGTCAAAGACATCAAAATTATCTCAACAATAATATAGAAAATGTATAAATACAGGAAGAAAAACATTAAGTCCAAAACTCGTGATATGCTCCAGTCGTCTATGTTGAAATTCAGTCCGTTTGACTACACCGACACCAACTACTTAAGTCATCTTGCGGAACAGTTGAATCCAGAACGAACTGGACAGACTACAGTCGGAACTGCACCGACCCAATCTACCTTATCACACCAAAGAACACCTTGAAAAGCGAGTGGCACAACTCCGAAGTCTTGTTTTTAGTTGAAGATAATATTATATAATTATTTTTATCTGAAATAATTATATAATGGAAACGGCAAAACTGGAACTGATAAATCCCTATTCAAAGTATGGTCTCAAAAGGCGTCCTACTTACGCAGAAATTGCGGGACTAATCTATGAACATCAGGAACTCGCGGGACCACTACCTGACAGAGACGCTACATTCTTCAAGAACACACCGCAGGGTTCTTTCTTTGATGGTATGGACAGCATGGAAATTCTGAAAGAACAACAGAACAGGATAAACAACAGACAGATGAGAGACCTCGTCTTGAGACAAGAGGCGAACCAAAACGGTGGCACTTATAGTCTCGCCAATCATCAAAACATGTCAACCATCAACGACGACTTTCAAGATGCCGTGGGCGAGGCGGAGGATAGACCGACCGAGATGAACAACCACGAGGCAGGATTGAATTTGAGAAACAGAATAAACCAAACGGGACAATCACACAGAGAAACTCTTCGAGAGACTTATATCACCGACGGAATGATTAGTAGAAGACCCGCAAGAAGACCCGATACATTCGCTATGAATGACGACGACAGTAGTGAAGGAGAGGTATTGTAATAAAAAAATCTAGAACAGTTATATTGATGTCGTCGTTAGGATACATAGACAGGAAAAGATACAAGAGAAGAAGGAGAAGCATCGGAGGGAGTTTGAACATCCCCAAAAGAACCGAACCTTACATACCCTTCGCTCCCAGAGGTTTTGACAGGAGAGACGCCATGGTCAATACGGTGGATGACATGCTCAACGGAAACCGTGGATACGGAAGAAGACCGAAAAATGAAACATCAACAACCGAAACACAGACGCCACCTGAAACTAAACCCCCACCACCACCACCGAGACGAGAACCGAACCGTCCCAATCGACAACAAGAATATGATGATGAAGATGAAGATGAAGAGAGGGAGGGATGGGATGAGTTTATAGGAAGACAATTCGATAGAACAGCAACCGCTGTGCGGTTGGGAGGAAAGGGTCTCTACTACACAGGTCAAGGTCTCTACTGGACTGGTAGAGGTATGGATATGGCGTTGCGAGGTTCAATCAACGTCGCCAATTTCATAGCGGAACAATCAAGAAACCGAAAGTCCGAAGGAGAGGACGGTGATGATGATGAAACCATTGACCCTGACGCAAGAGGTTCTAACGAACCAGCACCGCAACAAGCACCTGAGGCAGAAGAAAATGATGAAGAAGATGATTATGACTTATCACCAGAAGAAATGGAAAGATGGAGAGAAAACTTTAACCGCACTTATGGATACAGAGATTGATGATATCAAAAAAAATTTTGATATCATAAATCACTTTATAGAATAATGCCCATATGGCACGCTGACAGTGTCGTTTATCCAGTAGCGTTTATTATCATAACTGGTCAATCCGACTTTAGACTGATTGATGCTGTAGATTTGATGGTTCTTACTCCTGATGGCACTGAAATTCACTTCTTTGGTTATTCTCTCGTGGAGGGTGTTTTCGTAGTCCTCCATGGTAATGTCCTTTTTGACTTTGTTTTTGGGGACGCCTTTGGCTTTCTTCTCTACCTTTTCTTCGGTATGAATTTTGAAGCAATACATCTTCGGTCTCAACGCTATGAACTCGGTGATTATCTTTCCATTAGTCTCGTCCGTGAATTTACCTAAGACTTTTTTATTCGTGGTGTCGTATAGTGGATGGTCTTTAGGATAAGCCGAGAAGTCCATGTGGTGCTTTACCTTTTTCCAGTCTTCAAAGATATCATCCGTCATGATTTGAAGGACATAACTGTCTGTATCAGTATAGACTAATTTTATTTTGTCCCCATACTGCTTTTTCATCACATCGTAGTAGAACCAATACATGTGATGCTTTGATAAATCCAAAATGGACATTCCCAGATAAATGGGTTTGTTTAATTCAAGAATTGTTTTCGTTTTCTCCACTCCCGCTAGGTCGTCGTGGATGATGTGGCATCCCTTATAGTTTGGATTGTTTATACATTTCTGTATCCTCTCCTGAGTATCTACCAGTTCAAAGTCCATATGGTTCCTGACATTCTCCATGGTTTTGCCGTAGACGGCGTTGTTCATCAGTTTAAACATGTCTTTCTCAAAATCGTTCGTTGCCTGTTTTCTTTTGTTTGTGTTGAAGTCTATCCACGGTTTCAACCATGTTCTCTGTTTGAACTTCACCGCCCTATGAACTTTCTTTAGTATCATCCCCTTCTCCAGATAAAACCTCAAGGTCTTTATGTGAACGACATATTTTTCTTTGTCGTGTAGGTTCAAAATCAACTTTGGGGTTTTTTCGTCCTTGGGCTCTTTACCGCTGTAGTAGTGTTTGTATAAGTCCCTCTGATGTTCCGATAAGAAACTCTCTTTGACATTCATGTTTTCGGGTGCTAGCGGGTAGTCCGAATGGAGGTCATGAAGTTCTTCGGGATACTCTAAATCAACTTCCATGATGTATGCGAAATTATCATCATCGTGCCATTCCTCAACAGTCCTAGTAGTCGGAAGTTTCTTTGCCCATTTGATTTCACCAATCGGTAGTTTTTGAGACATGGCTAAGCCGTAGAGATTTACAGCATCTTCATAAGTTATGAAACTTGAGGGTTTCGTTTCATCATAGGAATCATCCATATATTTGTTGTTCGCTTTGACCTCCTTATGACTGACCTGACACATACCACCACGTAAGCCGTGCTCTATCATCTCATACATGTCCTGTTCCTTTATGGGTTCTATCTCAACCCCCGTTTTAAGCAACATAGCGTCCCAAGCGAAGTTAGGTAGAGTGAAGTAGTGGGCAGGGTCAAGTCCGTAGTATTCTAGACAGAGGTCTCTAAAGTTTTCAAAGACATCGGTCAATAGTAAGACATCGGTTCTCAAATACAAATCATGATATTGTCCCAGACTTCTCAACCCGAAGTGCTCCCAAACATTCAACGCCCTTTGATAGTCTTTTTCATCTATGTTTTCTTCGGTGAGTTTGCTGTAAAAAGCCTCTATGGGTGGCAGTTCCCTTTCATAAAATCTACTGAAGTCATCAAAGTAGTCATAAGGATAAACCCCCTTTTCGGTCAATAAGTCCAAGTCCTCTTTCGTTTTCACATATTTGTTTCTTTTGCTGTATTTGAAGTGTTTCTCCCAGTCCTCCCTTTTCGTCCCGTCTTCGTATTTGGTGAGTTTAACCAGTTTGTCTAAGGAAGCAGACAGGAAACTGAAACTATCTTTAAAGCACAGGTTCTTAAAAGCAAAGGTGATGAATTTCTCGCTGTTCTGTGCTATCACATCTATCCTACCCTTTTGTGAGAGTTCATGTGCTCTCTGAATGATAAGATGGGCATCATAGTTTTTTAGATTGTGAAGGAAGACTGGGATTTTATAATATCTCATGGCAAACTGTAGATTACAGTCGTCGTGAGCACATCCCCTATATTGACCCGTAAAGTGGCAATGGTCGCGAACCTTCTTATCACCTTCTTTAAAGTCCTTACCACAAACAAAGCAATGGGTGGCGGTTTTGAAGTCTCTCCAGTCGTTGGCAGTCATGATTATCTCTTTGTTCTCTTTCATCTTGTTCATTATCTTATCTTTAACCTCTATGATTTTCTTAACGAAGACATCCATACAATCCTCGCCCCTATACAGGAATTCCTCGCTACTACCGTCTATGCTATTCACGACATTAATCATAAAACCACAGGGTCTGTGATGTTGGTATTTGTATGTTTTACTATCGTTCATTTCCTCTTTCTCTTTTGGAACTGTCAGACACTCAAAATTCGCATAGATTACAAAGGGACTCTTTAACTTCTTGTAGTGATTTTTGAAAAGCATCGGCTCATACCCCATCAACACCTGTTGTCCCTCAACCGCCATGCATCCCCTTTCCTCGTGTTGTTTCAGGAGTTCTTCGTTTTGAAAGCCATGAAGGCAATGATGACAGTGAAACTTTCTGATTTTCTTTTTGTTGGTTTGACTTCCTATGAGTTTGTTGTAGTCTTTGATGTAAACGTAGTGGTGGTCGTCTCCGTCTTGAATTTTCAAAAGGTCAATGTGATGGGTTGCTTTCGCTACATTCGTTTTTCTGTATAAGAGAACGCTCTGCCTACCCTCTTCCTCATCCAAAAAGTAGACATTTACTGATATAAGTCCTTTGTTGTTCTCCTCAAAGGTGTCAATGTCAATGTTAGAAGAAGGAAACTTTACATTGTCCCAGTTGAGTGTATCGTTGATTTTCTTGTAATGATACATATCGCAACCGTGGTCTTTCTCATAGATTTTATACACACCACACTGAACAGAGTATTTGAAACACATGTCGTCTATGTTCTTTATGTTGATGCAGGCTTTCTTGTTTTGAACCCATTTAGGTAAAGGAAGGAAAGAACCCCCACGAGTGGGATTATACTTGTCATAGTTTAAAGTCATGGTGTCTATCTTTTTTATGACTAAACCACTCTCGGAGAGTTCCATCCTATCCATCAAAATTTCAATGTCCGAAGCCATTTGAGATAGTGTGCTAGGTATGTCTTCTTCGTTGGTGATTTCGTATCTTCTGCTCTTGATGGTGTGTCTTATCTCTTCTTGGGTCTTTTTACTCACGAACACGCCGAAGGTTTCTAAAACTATCTTCATCCCGTTGTGCTGTCTTAAGTAGTCTTTGAGGTTTGCATCTTGATTTTTAAGGAGTTGCAACGCCTTGATACCCTTAACATTGTCCGCTATCTCGGTGATGGAGATACTATTCACATAGTTGCCGAAGGCAGAGCGTCTTCTGACTGTTTCTGATTGTCCTTGTCTGGTTCTTAATCCTGTTAGTTGTTTGTTTTTGTCTTTGATGACTAGGTTTTTGTCTTTCTCTAGTTGATGCTTTTTAAACTGTGTCGTTCGTCTCTCGCTTTTGAGTCTTCTTTTGAGTCTGTCTGTCAGGGGTTGACCTCTTTCGTATTGATAGGTGTCAGCCCCTATTTTGAATTTCGCAGGGTGTCTCCCAGCCTTTGGTATGATTTCACCCTGTTGGGTATTTAATAGGTAATCTAATACTATTTCATCTGAACGCTCAACCATTATACTATACCCTATATTATATATAGACATCTTTTCTTTAAGTAGTTTTGGGTATGGGTTGGCTGTTGGAAAATTTGGGAAAGGGGTTGGAAAGCAACACATCAACCTCATCAATGAAAATTAATGAGGTTGGTGGAAGAAAAAATTAGTCTGAGTCGCTGTATTCATTATCTCGGTCGGTGTCTTCACCATCACTCTCACCTTCGTGTTTTAGAAACACTAGAATTTCAAAATGTGTAAAATTGTATTGAAGAAGTTCATTTATCCTTACCTTTCTATCCTTCTGTTTCTTGTAATGCTGACATTCTTCAACAAACATTCCTAACGCTTTTGAAACTAAACTTTTAGTCGGTTTCTCCAGTGTATATTTACGAGTGAGGTGTTGGTTCATATTGAAAATCTCGCCCCTATATAACGATTGGTCTTTAGACAGGAGAGACAAATGAAATTCTACTTTGAGAGGAAAGTCATCATCTATATCAACCTCATCATAAACATCATCGTCTAAATTGTATTCTTCCGTTTCATCATCCTCATCGTCCTCCCGAACTCCATACTGGAAATTGTTGATGAAACTCACTATTCTTTTTACATTCCTTGTTGTGTTAATCATATGTGGTTTAATATCTTTCAATCTCATTTCATAAGACATTTGTGTTTGATTGGTGTAAAGGTTGTTCCATACTCGTGGTTCAGTGTAGTCTATCTTGTATTTGTTTTGGATTGCTTTTAGATTGTTGCTGTGATTTAGTTTCACATAGTGGGGTTTGCCTATCAAAAAGGATTGGATTTTCAGTAGGCATTCCACTGGTAAATCTTGAACCTTCAACGCTTCTCCCATAACTTACTTACTATATAAGGCAACTTTTCTTTAAGTAGTTTTGGGTAATGGTTGGCTGTTGGAATTTTTGGAGTTGAGGTTGCACTGCAACATGTCAAGGAGGTGTTTGGTGTCTCTTGCAAACGTTCGTTTGTCTGTGTTTCGCTAGGTTTGATTTACTGCTAATTGTCCGTCCGCAGTCTGGGCAAGTGAACGGGGTTTTCAAATGCTTTTCATAATATTTGTTAAAATAGTTTGGGTCTAAAGGCTTCTTGTTGTATGTGCCGTCTTCGTTCCATCTCGTGCGTCTGTTGTTTGTGGGTGTTGTCGTTGGTGTTGGGGGGTTTGTGGATTTGAGTTGATGAAGGTCGTGCATCATTTGGTCAAAGACCTCTTCATCCATCTCTTGCTTTACTCCGTCCATTACAAAATAACAAGGCATGATAATAGTATTTATTCTATAAGGTGGCATTTCTTTAAGTGAATTAGTAAAAAATTCACTTTTTGAGTGTCAGACTTGCGATGCAAAATCCCTACGGTTGCACCAAATACTGTTCCTTCCACATCCTGCCACAAAATATTGTTCCTGCCACATCGCGTCGCGTCGCTTATATATTATATATCTAGTCTATCTAGTTATAAACCCTTTTAGATTTTAGAAGGTTCCGGACAGGTTCCGAACAAGTTCCTGACTGCGGTTGTGTCCCTTCTGACAAGCAGGGATGAATGAAAAGGGGAAGGGAAATCAATATATAAGTGAGGGGTATTATTCAATATATAGCCCAAGGGATAGGAAATGTAAGACCCCCCAAAATAAAAAAATGAAAGTCATGTTTGACAACTCTGTTTGAAAAATGTTTCAAAAGTCAAACTTTGAAGACCTGTTGCCACTGTCATGTTGTCCAGTCTCTGATTGAAATGTCCTTCAAAAGTCAAACTTTGCAATGTCGTGCTGTCCATTCTCTGATTGAAATTCTACACCAAAAGTCAAACTTTGAAGCCTCCCTCAAAACCTTGAACTCGTTGAGTGCCGCTTCATAACCTCATTTGCCGGCAACACTAAACATCATTGACCAAAACTGTCGGGGTGGAACACAAAATCAAACATGAAACGATGGGACGACCTTGAAAGAACCTTAAGAAGCCTACCTTGGGACGCTCCTTTTTAACATCGGACACACCGACAATCAAATCGGTGAGACCACAAGAAAAAAAAACGAACCCGAGCACTGCCAGCATTGAAATCAACTTGAAGAGCAATCACTTCATCGCCTTGATTGTCTTCTTGGCTTTCTTGGCTTTCATCGCCTTCTTTGTCTTCCTTGCTGTCATCGTCTTCATCCCCTTGATGAACTTTCCACATCTGATGAAAGCAACCTGCTGTTCAGAAACCACTTCGGTGATATGAAATTGAATATCAACCACCCTGCTGATTCCTTCATCACATCCAACAAATCCCTCAAAATACTTTCTCACCCTCTCCAATGACCAGTCGCCACGGATTGATTCGTTGAACCGCATCTCACCATCTTGATACACATGAACCTCCTCCATGATAGGAATTGCGAGAGGTAGATATGAACGAGTTCAGTTGACCGATTTCTTTGAACCAAAAACACGAACAACAAAAACAATGAACAAGCAACCTTTCAATCATCTTATCAACTAACGTCAAACAGGCACACTCCCATCGGATTTCTGAGTGTTCCTGACGGATAATGGATGAAGAAGTTGTCAAAGCGAAGATGGTGTAGATATACCTGACAATGTGGTCATCGCCGATGTCCAAGTTCTGATTGAAATGAAAAGCAAAAAGTCAAACTTTGAAGACCTGCTGGAAATCTCACATTGTTCCAAACTCTGTTGAAGTGAAAATCCAAATGTCAAATCTTGAAGACTGAAATTGTTCCAAACTCTGGTTGAAGTCTCGTCCAAAAGTCAAGTCTTTGAAATGTCCCTTTTGTTCAGTCTCTGATTGAAACCTTTTCCAAAAGTCAAACCTTAAAACCTTCAAACCTTCAACTCAACGACCGACTAGTTTTCCCAATCTGGGTTGCCAAGCAATCATCGTCGAAAGGTTTTTTCACCTGTCATGCGTGATGATGCAGTCTATCTGTTCTTTTGGGTTTTACTACGAACGAACGGTTCGAAATGATGGGAAAAAAACGCTCGTTCATTTTCTTTCATCTCATCGGACACTGCTCAAGGTTTGGTTATGTTTGACCTGTGCGGTTGTCAAACACATGAACCATGTTGCAAAAGCAACTCATGAGGACACTGCACCACATTCCAGTTTGGGAATTTGCACCTTCCAGATTTGGAATATGGACATTCCAGATTTGGAATATGGACATTCCAGATTTGGAATATGGACAGTCCAGATTTGGAATATGGACATTCCAGATTTGGAATTAGGGGGGTTGCTACAATACGATTTTGGAATATGGACATTCCAGATTTGGAATTTGGGGGGTTGCTACAATACGATTTTGAAATATGGACATTCCAGATTTGGAATGTGATGCTTTGACAAGTTCCTAGCAGATGATGCATGTAGCACCATTCACAACCATCGGTGGAACATCACCGTTCAAAGTCCTTTCGTCTTCACGACGGGAAATCTCGGCTTCAACATCCTTTTGAAATGATGGATTGCCAAACTTCATGATACCATTGGAGAACTCACCATACTGCTCCACATAGAGGTCCAGAAAGAGACGCTGGTATTCAAGATAGATGTTGTTGGCTTCCTTGCTGGCATGTTCAATCATGGCAATGTTTGGGATAATCTTCTCTGCCACATTCAAGATGCGAGCCTCCGAAGTATCAGACCTGCCTCCCTTCAAAGTCTTTGACATCAAACCCTTCACCTCTGAAAGTTTCTCGTCAGACAGCGAACGGAGGGTCAACTTCATCACTGCAGGGTTCTGTGAGAACAAAACCTTGATTTCGGTCATCTTGTCCCGCATGTTGTTGCAGAAAGTCTGAAACTCAGGAGGGAACTGCACGTTGCTCGGAATGACCTCGGGCTCGGAAACCTTTTTCTTGGCTTCCGTTTTCAACATCTTCATGGCTTCCGCCTTGTTGTGGAACTTCCTGATGCCAAAGCCACCACCGTTGACCTTGGGCTTCAAGAACAACTTGTTGTTGTCGGGCATGATGATGGAGTGCAAGGTCTCATAGAACGCGATGTCAGACTGCCCATACTGCAGATTGATGTTTTCACTTTGGAGAGCAACATTGGTCTTCTCCACCAAACTTTCCAAAAGGTCAAAGCCAGTAGTGCTCTTGCCATAGTGGTACATGACAGTGATGTAGCCCTCAAACCGAGGCACAACCAGTTGAAGGCAAAAGGGATTGGCGCCCTTCTCATTCAATGCCGTGCCATCCCTCATAGAAAGTCCAGCCTTCTTGACATCCTTGGAAGAAGATGCAGTTGACTTGTCCTGCTCCTTCTTGTCCTTCTTGTCTTTCTTGTCGGCGTTGTAGCCACCACCCTTCTTGTCGTCCTTCTTGGATTTGTCGTTCTTGTCCTTGGGATTGCCTTGTGCAGGTGCAGGAGGGTTCACAGCATTGCCACCATCAGGACGGACTGCATGGATGACGGAGTTCTCCACAATGCCCCATGAAATCAAAGTCAGCCGGGAACGAGTTGACATGTCCTGTTGCTGAAAGAAGTATGTCAAACCATCCACCATCCTCAAAGAACGAAATGTCCCACGGTGATTGAACACCAGAGCCTCTCGCACCTGCTTCAACCTGTCAGTGGGAAGGACTTGAACTCGGTATTCACGAGACTCAAAGCGGACAATCACGGTCATGGGTCGCTCCTTCATCTCCTTCTCCCGCCTCTTCTGCTCCGCTTCCTCCGCTTCCTTGATGGCATTGTCCTTCTTCCTCTGACGCTTCTCACGAAACTTGTCCACCTTACGCTTCTGCTTCCTGACCATCAGGGACATGTTGTGGAACTCCTCCTCCAACTTCTCCATCGCCTTGGTGTCATTGCCACATTCCCCCAAACGGTCAAGTGCCCATTGATTCAAACCATCCTCCACCTCCGAAGAAATGGACACATCCGTCTCCTCGGAAGAAGAAGTGTGATCGTCAGTCTGCTCCTCTTCCTCCTCACCCTCGTTGCCCTCCTCACCATCCTCACCCTCCTCTTCACCCTCATCAGATGGAACAGGAGCATTGGTCGTCTTGGAGATGGTGTGAAACCATTCACTTGGGACCATCAACAAATTGAACGCCACACCCTCCTCCACATATTCGGGGACACAAGCATCTGGGAACGCCATGTTCAAGAAAGTCGTCAAGGTGTGCTCAGGGGTCATGTTGATGTAGGAATTCCCAGTGTCAGCCACGAGTTCATGAGCAGTCATGTCCGCCACAGGAAGCATCTGGTAGAAGTCATCCAGCGGAGCCTGTGGGTCAATCTCCAAGATGGTCGGGGCTTCCTCGGAGTTCAGAACTTTGATGGAGAGCCTGACTGCCATCCTCACACCACTGTCTGGAAAGTCGTTCACAGGATATGCAAAAGCGTCAAATCTTGCTTGAGCATGAGAGGTGAGATGTGTGGGTAATGGGTTTGCACGACAGGCTTCAAGATAACACTCATATTGGGTGCTTGCGCCGGATGAAGGAGAAACAGAACCCAAAGTCTCGTCCATTATCCCCAGATGTGAAAGAACGAATGGCGAAAAACAATCACTGCTTTGAGCACTACTATTTTGTGGAATGACTTGAACTCTTGACCTGTTGAAATGTCTTCATCTCCAAACCGATATGACACAAAGACTGCAACTGAAGTGTCCCGACCGAACGAAGCGGTAAAACATGTAAGATGCACCATTTGAAGTTCTCCACATTCAAGATGTTGAAAGTGGCACGGCGGTGCGTTCGGTGGATGTATTGGTGTTGATGATGGTGGTGGTGGTGGTGGTGCTTGTTCCCCCCCCTACATTTATTTAAAGGTATAGCCCCTTAAAAGATATGACAGAAAACATGCAATGCTCCAAATGTAGAGTCTTTCAACCATTAGACAGATACATGGATGGTAGAATACAATGTAATGTTTGTCTGGAAAATAAACGAAAGTATCGTGAGAACCACCGACAACAACTTCGTGAAAAAGCAAAAGAATACTACCAAGAAACCAAAGAGAAGAAGCAAGAATATAACAAAGAATACCGTAAGCAAATGGTTGAATGTTCAACTTGTAAAGTGCTCATACAAAAGTGTAAGCTAACTAGACACGAGCAAACCAAAACTCACATACATAACCTTCACAATCCCGACAATCCCAAATTGACATACAAACAACAGCACGGGCAAAAGCAGAAACAGCAACAAGAAGAGAAGGAAGCAAAACGTAAAGAACACGAGCAAACAGTTGCATACTTGAACGAAAATTTCCCATCATATGCAGACCCACCATTCTGACAAATCATAAAAACATCACGGCAACAACAATGACATAGCAACAACCCAAACCCTTGAACCACAAAACGAACACAGCAAGGAACTCCCAGCATCCCCCCTTCCTCAACATCGACAGGCAACAGCACAAAACGAAGCAACAGCAACATTAACACGTTAACAGCAAACATATACCCAAAACAAAGCAACCTCCAACATCCTAACTCCCTAGGTCCCCCCTTTTCCCATTTTTTTAGGTGCTTACTTCATTGCTGATAAGATCTTTCAAGCCTGTTTTGAAGGCATTTCTTTTTGATTTCCATTAACCGGCCTTTCTTAACATTTTTCAACCAACATGAAATCATTGCGGCTAGCCGAGGACTACCACGGCTCTCTTGCCTTGTGGATGCTTGTGTGTGGCTTAGTGATCTTTGCTTCATCCTGTGATGTGAAGCACCTATAGTTTCTGGGTTCAGTAAAGGTGATTCTTCTCGGACTTGCTGCGGGATACATCCGAGACCAAGGCATGCCCAACGCTGGTGGGTGGATGACAAGATGCACTTTTCAAGAGATCTCACACGGTTTCATCAAGAGATGTTTATAGGACGGTTGCAAGGAAGGCAACAAGCATGGACTCTCTCAACCTGGAAGATTCGAAGAATATCTGCTTGAGGAGCAAACGCAAGTGATGATGTCCGAGCATCAATGAACAGTGTAAATACCTGGCTATGAACCATAGTCTAGGTAAGCCTAACTTGATGTTTTTCTTGTTGTCGTCCCCGAAGATTTGGCCGAGAAGAANGAAGATCTGACCAAGCTCACTTTTTGGCTTCCTGGCCCCAAATCCTGAAAATTCTTCGAAGTCCCCAATGCGTGGATTTCTCTTTCGCTTCAGACCGAGCCAAATTCAGCACGAGATGGAACCATTGTCAATAGGAAGGCAGTGAACAAATTGGAATCCCAAAACGAGGCTGTTGGCTAGTTGATGACCCTTATGTTTTGTCACAGTTTTCATTTTAATTGGCATTTTAGTTCTCGTTTTTGGCTGCATTGTTTGGGGGAGGGGTCCAACTGCATTCAGAACATCATCTTCCTCGCCACAATCCACTGTAGCTTTGTAGTTGTCAATGCTACATCTGAAGCCTTTTGCAAAGTTACATGATTTCCTCTCCTGGCTCTGAAAAAAAACAAAGCATAACTGAATCAATCCGCAGGCGCTTGGAGCAGAGGCACAGCGTCCCGGAGGCCAGCTGAGAGGACTTGGGATTAAAACGGGAATTTTGGACACTTTGGTAAGTGAGCTGAGGTCTGCCTCTGACAGCAACATGACTGTNAAGAAGACAATGCCTGGATTTCTCTTTCGCTTCAGACCGAGCCAAATTCAGCACGAGATGGAATCATTGTCAATAGGAAGAAGGCAGTGAACAAATTGGAATCCCAAAACGAGGCTGTTGGCTAGTTGATGACCCTTATGTTTTGTCACAGTTTTCATTTTAATTGGCATTTTAGTTCTCGTTTTTGGCTGCATTGTTTGCGGGAGGGGTCCAACTGCATTCAGAACATCATCTTGGGGGAGGGGTCTCCTGGTCTCTTTGCAATCAATCCGCAGGCGCTTGGAGCAGAGGCACAGCGTCCCGGAGGTCTGCCTCTGACAGCAACATGACTGTCGTGCAGGTGTGAATGACGGGAACCTTGGTTCACAGCATTCTTGTGACTCGTAGCTCACAATTTGAAGGATAAAAAGCCCACAATTTGTGCAGAAGGCAAGGAGCACAAAATTTGTACTTCTACGTTTACTTTCATGTTACACTGCGTGACTTCCAGTTTGGTATGTCTTTGTTTCCAGCTGCGGAATGGGTTCTTGCTGTGTGCATTCACGTATGAGCTGCGTGGGTTGGACGCATCTTTTCGCTCTGATGTAGAGGCTGTAACAATACTTGCCGCGATTTGGCAACAGTCACCTGGAAGCACAGTGTGAATGAACTGGTATGAACTGGTGAGGGTTCAAGACTTCGAGACAGCTTTGAAACACACTGATATTTCCTTTCGAGTGTTGAACCTTAACAAGAAACATACATTTATTTTTTGAAAAAGCTTGGCCTGCAAGTGATGCGACACCTGCCCAGTTGTGAGGGAATCCTCGGCAGCGACTGGACCAAGTGGAGCGGAGCATGGCCATGCTCCTGGGGAAGAGTTCGCAGCAGGCCCAGATCTTTTGATCTGTGTCGCATTGATTGCAAGTGTGTTGGCCTCTGTTTGTGGCACCTCATTGTTAGAAATCGATGAGTTGAGCAGCCAGGTGTCCAGTCCAGATGCCCGCTACCACCATCGAAATCCAGGTTGGGTTGACAGGTCTCAAAAAAAACTTGACGTTTCAGGATGTGTCCAAATGGGCTGCTGCTGTGTGTTGGTCCAGTTCAATCCTTTGACATGGTGCAAACAGTTTTGCCATCGCTTGTGGAACTGAAACCGAACGCTGAAAACAGGTGCTTCCGATCAATATCAGCCAGGAAGAGCATCG
>DF243153.1:0-43792 GCA_000507305.1 Breviolum minutum Mf 1.05b.01 | reverse complement strand
TCATATTTTTTCATCTATCTGAGAAAAATGGGGAAAATTGAAGAGAATACCATAGACTACCTTGCCCTTCAACAAAATCTCTTCACTTCAGCTGGCCCTGGCAGGAGTTGACTGCAAATGATGTTTTCCAATTCAATATGTTACTGACATGAAGTGGGAGCAATGAGAAAGAGTATAAGATATCATCAGCAGTTCTGCTCCTTTGAGCCGTGAGAGCAGGGAAACGCTAAGATCGCTTAGGAATGTGAAGGACTCCACAGGCGGTTAAAACATGTAGCCAACTTCAAGTGAGCAACTGCTCAGCAAAGGAGTTCAGGCTCGTGGATATGTTGGAGCATCCCTGAACCTTGACAATGATGGCTACTACTGTACAGGTGAGGGCGTGTTCATGTCAATGTGCCTCCACAGATTTGCTGATTTGCCTGTGTTAGGCTTCGGGAGGTGAAACAAGGAAATTTTAGCCCGGCCAAATTTATAGGACAGCATTGACCACAGTCCTCGTAATGTGTTCGGTTCAATTTCATAAGCTGTATTTGTATTTGATCCTCCCTGAATCGTGAAAGGTGATATTGGACGCCTTGAAGAGGGCCGACTGGAACTCCTAGGCAATGACTGCCAATACCCAACAGCACGGATTGATGATGTTGGATGAAAGTCAGAAGTTTGACTGTGACTAAGCAATCATGCTGTTGGCACAAGGGCTTTTTGATGCTTTTTGGATCTTTTTGGCTTTTGGGTTGCACATGTGGGAACAATGCTGGAACAGTGTTCAAGAGAGCTTGATATACCCCATGACAACGGTTCTGCATTAAGCCTTTTGATTTCACGCCCCGTGACAGGCCGACGAGGAAACGTCACAAAGTTGGCAAATGGTTTCTTCGTGTCAGCTGAAACGCTGGAAGAGAAATACGTCCCTGGGACTTCATCAGAGTGCTGAGCTGTATCGGAATTATATGGAATTATTATGAATTGATCAGACCCTAGATGACCCTAGCTCCTTGTTTTGCAGAGATACCAGTATCATTTGAGTATGCGATGAATGACATTAGTCTATGCAGGCGAGACTGACTAGTGGCTGGTGACCGTTGGCACCGCCACATGTATTAGGGTCAGGAAGTGAGGCAAGATTAGACTCAACATTTCTATGAGGTGAGCTTCATGAGGGAGCTCGACCAAGTCTTCATCATGGCAATTCCATCTGTGTCTCAGTCGTTTTTTGGTTTTGGGAAGGGACGGTGGAAGTGGGAATTGACAGGTCAAAGGGCTTTAAATGGTTCGATTCCATGCGAAATGCATCCAAAAATTCAAAAGTTACTTAACACTTTCACAGTAGACCATGTGATATTCTTGTTCTTCATAATTTTCCATATGTTAATTATTTAGTTTATGTATGTGTATGTTATCATGCTGGTCCTGTCGTTTGTGCTAGTGCTTCCAATGGTGTAGATATGATTATTGTCCCCGATCTTTCTGTCCGTTTAGGAGGCTAGTTTGCTTTCTATGCACTCCAGAGACCTCTGTAGGAATTGAAGAGTTTGATGAATCAGCACCGTCAGATGCTTTCAGGTAAAGGTGACTGGAGAATTCAGCTTCACTCGGCCAGTCCGCACCAAGCTGTAAGGACAGCACAGTTTCGGCCGCTTGTGTGCAACGCCCCTGGAGTCTTTTGAGCCAAAGCCAGATACTGCTGCAACCTTAAGCCAAGTCAAGGAAGCATTTGAAGGAAGGTGTAGCTAAAACGATGATTTTATTTTCCCTACATTGGTCATCAGGCACTCTTTGTTGGTTGAGGTCAGCAATGCAGAAGACAGCAAGAGAGAACGGCCTGGCAACTCATGAAATTGTGCTAAACTCAGGGTTTCCGGGTTCCACCACGTTTGCATTTGCCACATGGATGATGGAGTTGATGATAAAGGGTCCAATGGACAGTTGTGTTTTGCTTTGCTTCACCATGCTTTGAGGTGAGCGAAGTGCATCTAGAACCACAGCCGTGGACAGCCGAGAATGGGGGACTACTAGAGAACCAGAAGCTCGAAAGAGAGTTTGCTTTAAATGTCCTTTGAAACTGTAGGCTTCTCGTGTGCGGATGGAATTTGAATGCAACAAATCAGCTATAGTAATATATTCTCGATCCATTCTAATTATGACATGATTCAAGGAAGCGGCGGTATATGAAAGTGTCAGGGCTGGGGCTAGGGGCTGATCATGACTGACACTCCCAAAACAGCTGAAGTGTCTCCCATTTTGCCCTCGGGGACAGCAGCCAATTAAGGAAGCTGAATCGACGGGCACTCATGGCTTCTTGGCCAAGACGGATTAGTGAGTAATGAAGATGAATCAAAGCTGCCCCTTTCATGACCGTAAGTGCTTTGCCCAGATTTATATGGATTTATCAGTGAATCTGATGTTAGTTGATTCTCACAATCCAGGACAGTAAGTATGAATCATGCTCTTGTATAGGTTAAGTATACAGCCAGAGAGATGTTGCTCATTTTGCTTGGTTGGGGTGCGCGAGGGGCCTTGGGATCCCCATCACCAGATCCAGGGTGCATTTCATTGACTGTTCTCTAGTAGTGATAAACTATGATACTTAACCACAAAGATATTGATGCGATGAAATGATGAAATCCAGTCTGGCAACTATTGTGAATTTTAATTTCAAGATGATTACTTCTGAAGTTACTTCTACTTAGCTTCGGGCCATGCACCGAATTGAACCACACTTTTTTGAACACCTGGGCAGGTCCATTCGCGTTTGTGGGTCGACGTGTGGCCCCAGTCGTCACAGATCCATCCTTTTGAAGATGATCGTGATTATTTATGGTTATGTATGGTTATTTCAGATGATTATGATAATGATGGCAAGGTTGATCTTTTGTATTCACTGCTGTGGGACATCCTGACCTGCGCTCCCAACAAACCCAGAAATTCAAGGCAATGGGTACAGTTCCCACGGCTGCGCCAACAAGGACCGGTACGGACAGAAGATGGGAGCAGTCCCCAAGGACTCCATGGAAATTGTTGCTTGCAAGCATCGGTTTTGGGCCAGCGGACTTCATTTCATTATATTTCATTCATGAAAGCCACATCATGCAAATGTTGATTCCGAAATGCAAGCACCGATGACAGGTTAGTTCGAATCATTTGTTTAGGTTTCTTACTTGCCTTATACAATTTTCGTACCAATGGCTCAGAGGACCCCATGCCGCAAGTTGTGCCATTGGACCTTTTCTATGTTTCCCAAAGCTTGGTTGAACAAAAAAGATGTTCAACATGGAGCATGTTCAACCCTTGGACACATAAACCAAAGGTTCGGCGCTGTGCCGAAGCGCTTCGTCGTGGTGTGAAGCTCCCAGTGGCCCAGCCAGAGGTTCTGGAGGCACAGCACCGGCAGAGCCAAAGTTCTACACTTGAAAGAGTTTTAGCCAGTTAAACACTTCAGATATCAAGGTGACAAACCTGAATTACATCAAGCCCAGAAATGATTTCGGAAGATGACCTAGAAGATGTACGTCAGTGCATCCCTGCCTTTGGTGTTCTTTTTGGAGGCAGATCTGGCTGCGATACCTGTGGCCACGGGGAGTGGAATCTCAGCAGATGTGCCAAGTGGATCAAGAGTGCAGCTTCAGCGTCGCTTGTCCAGACTATGGCGCAGGCATTCAGAATTGGACCCCAAAGCATTGTGCTTCTTTTCATTGATGATAGCTGATTCTCGTTCAGTTGCTTCATGTTGTGCAGGCAAGTTTGCTCGTAGTTACTGTAAATTACTCTTGCTGTTACTGCTGCTACGCCACAACCAGTCAAAAGTGAGGCCAATGTCATTCTTTCAGATTTGTTTATATACATGTGCGAATCAGTGGGATTCACAAAGCTACAGGACAACCTGGAAGTATGTCATGCATCCACAGATTGAAGGGCACCTTGTTTTTCGGCCCCATGTTTTTTTAGTCGATTCACCCGTTCACCATGAGGCTTCTTTGTGACTGGAAGCACTGGCCTGTTGGGTCGTGAATTAGTTCAAGAGCTCCTGGCCATGGGCAAGGATGTTGTAGCATCCTGACTGCAGAAGTGTCCAAACCTTTTCTCCGAACTGAGGATCCTTTAGCCACAAAAATAAAGGTGGCAAAGCAGACTGCTTCATCCACGTTTAAGCCGTTGCATTGCAACCGTGACCTGAGGCCTTGGTGCGAAGGCGATGCCCCAACCTCCCAGAGAGTGTTGAGCAACTCGGATTTTGAAAAATCACAGTGGCTGGGCGGGCAGCTTCACTTTGGCGTTGAATGTTCAGCCATTTTTTTGATTTTGTAGCATCAATTTCACGAAAGGGCAAATATATAATGATATATGCACAGAAAATTTTGGAAAACCAATGTGGAGACTAGGCGGGTCGCTCATCATGAGAATCTTCTCTTTTGCAGTTGCCGTTGGGCCATTTGGCGTTCAGTCGCTGTAGTCTGAGGCAGGTAGTGGGAGATGTGTCGCAGGTGAATTTGGGTGCAGATCTTTCTGGACTTACATTTGAACCATGGCAGCTATCAGAGTTGTTTTGCAGCATCACCCCACCCCTTGAGACGGGTTCCCGAAGTCTCCAATTCCCTTAGTGTTGAAAAATTGGCAAGTGTTTTCATGTATATATATATATATTGTTGAAAGAGGTCCCGATTGAAATGCACGTGTCCTTCATTCCAGATTCCATGTTTTATCTTCTGGATTTGCCTACGGGCCTACTACTCACTACTCACAAGTACTAAGTTCCTTGTTCCTGAAGTCAGCGAACTAATTTGCAGATATTTGCAGCAGTGCTATGTAATTCTAAATTAGTGATGTGATTTTGGCACGTCGAGCAGTACGTCATGCTAAGAAGGACAAAAAAGGTTCAAGCAAGTGTGAGGCACAAGAAGTTGACAGCAATGATATTAGGTAGTCAAGTGAGCAGTGGTTGTACCTTTTTGGATCTTTTGGGTGTGTTGAGGGCGGCTTCCACGTCACCGCATCAAACAAATGAGGATGCAGTCTGGCACTCTGCTGCTGAAGTGAATTGGGCTTTAAGTTATGCAGAGTTGAGAAAAAGCCACTCGCCATCGCCATCATCATGCGTCTCAGAATTTTGGAATGTGTTTTTTTAATTATTGTTTGGCTTGGAGCCTGGAGCTATCAGATGCATGTTTGTAGCTGAGGGAGGACGATAGGAATAGAAAATAGGAAACAAATGAGATTGTGTGGGCTTGAACACTTCGATGAAAGCTAATCTGGAGAGAGTGAGTTACATGCTCATCAATTTCATCAGATTTGACACACCAGAGGCAATGTCGTGGGTACTTGGCAAGTCGCCCAACTGTGTGCAGAACGAGGTCTGGGAAGTGGATGTAAGACATGTGGGCGCATTTGCGTGCATTTTGTGCAGAACACACATGGTTTGAAGGGTCGAGCCATGTGGAGCCGGAAGGAATAGAGCAGGTAGAAAGGTGAAATCAAGACAGGAGCCGTGTGTAGGCAAGATGGTTCCGAGACAAGTTGAGACAAGTTGTGGGTAGTGCGCTGCAGAAAGTGTATTGTCATGTATTGTCTTATTCTGTCTTAATCTAGCTTATTCTCTCCATTCATGTGTCTTCAACGAAAGATGGTGTTCTAACATTCTATCTTATTCTCTTGATGTGTTGGAAAATTCAATAAAGAATAAGTAGAATATAGAATATAGAACTCTCTTGTTCCAAAGAAGATCGTGTTGGAACATGTTGGATGCGCCTGGAGGCGTGCCATTGTTCTTTGTGTCCACCATCTCAGTGGCTGGAAAGTACCAAACACTACAGCCACCTGAGGTGGGTCAGCTTCAGATTCGCAGAAAATTGATCATCCGGGCATGCCCACGTTGTTTGCCAATGTTAAGGGGTGTTTAAGATGTAAAGAGATATAAAACAAAGTAAGGTCAAACGAGGTTTGATGTTCTCGATCTTAGGGACTCAGAGGCCCACCTGCATGGTGGCGCACGAACCGCATCGATGTTTTGATTTGTTTTGATGATTTTTGATCGTTTGCATTTGAATATAACTGTTCGACAGTATTTCGGACAGCGGGCGGGTTGGTGAAAACGCTAAGCTGAGTTTTGTAAACTACTTGAGAGGCCCTATCGAATGGCTATGTGCTGAGCAAACTGGCAGCTGAGCGCTTTGTGCACAGAGCCTTTGGCAAAGGATTGAAGGGTGCCGTTTTTCGCCCTGGCATGTTATGGGGAAGCTCCAAGACAGGCGCTCTGAAGACTGTGTGTGTGGCGTATGTCGTCATGAAGGAGGGCATGGCATGTCTTTTTGAAGTGGGGCACCGCAAATCAAGCAGGCATGCCATGTGCATCCGTAGATATTATATGATATCATATTAGAATCATGTTAGATATGCGTGCTTGCATGGTCAAATGGGCCAGGGTGCCAAGCAGCCATGCACATACAAAAAGTACACACAAAGTCTGAGTCATCAGATCAAAACGCACGTTCCTGAGTTCCCTCGCCTCATCCAGGTCGCGGTCATCCGAACTTCTTTCCGACACGATTTGTCAGCGGTAGCTCTCGTGTGCGATGCCTTCCTGATTCCGCGTCGAAGTGCGATGTGACTCCTGTAGACTATGCGGCCAAGGAAGGAACTGACAATGGAGATCAAAAATGTTTGCCAAATTTTGCAAGTCAACTCTTCTTAATATTATGCTTGACGTTGGCATTTCATGCAGGTTCTTTGCTTCTTTTAAAAACTTTTGATTTTTTTTGGGGTGCCAACACTACTTACTTGCCTCAAATTCGCGTGTTTGTCCCTGAAGGTGATGATTAAAGCTTGCCTTTTGCATCAAGAAGTGCCAAGGGATGATTTGGAGCCAAGAAGTCATGACTCAACATACTCTGGGAAGGTCTTTCATGTTTTCAATCCTCGCAGTCTGAGCACCTTGGAACGTAAGGATTCAGGGGAGTACTTAAGTAGTGCAAAGAAAAATTCAACATAGTTTTACAACCTCGACTTGTGGATCATGGTGCTCACTATTCTTTCATACTGTTGGAAGAAGTACTTTGGTAAATGACTATTATGATATTGATCAATGATTCCAAGGGAAAATGCTGAATCATGACAATGGATGTGAATGGTTTGGCAATGTGGGCAAGCAAGAAGATAGCATCATTGCTGTTGCACGGAGTCACGGCACCTCCTCAAACACACATCTTGGGACCTTGATACATCTTGATACCCTGTTTGCAAGTGCTCGACTAGTCAGCATAGGACTTGTTGCTCGCTTAGAAGCACTAGGAATCTAGGGGCCATATGCCATATTTGCATGCAATTAGGAGTTTGAAAGAGCTTGCATGGATCGATGCGTTGCAGCAGAAGTTTCTTTTTGCATAGGTTACTCAGAGATGGCCAGATTGATGGATTTGGAGGCAGTGGCCGTGGAAGACTATTGGCGGAAAGTGCCTTTGCTTCCTACATGAGGAAGGGCTTCTTGTAATAGATACTGTAGTGAATTTTTGGGGAATGGTCTCGATGTATTGTACTGCACAACGGGGGTATTGAGACAAAAACGCATCAGCTGGATTCTGGCCCAAAGCAATCACTAAACATGATAGAGACCGAAATTGATGTATGCACTGCATGTGCCATGTGTTTTTCCATTCGTCATGGCTCCCATCGCTAGACACGTTGCCAACCTTTACACACAATGTGTCAGTCATGCTGGGGTACATATGCAAGTTCGCTCGGATGGCAAGCGCAGTCCTTTCAGGTAATGGCGGATGTTGGAAATCCAATGGCCCCGCTATATCCATTGCTGCAAGGTGCTTGAGTATTGAAGGGAGACCTCATAAGAAGAGAGATGAAGAGAGGATGTTGTTCTTGTCCTTTCAAAGCACGCGTATTTTCGTGTGCAGGGCATTTTTTGTCAGATGACAGTTCGTAGTTGGTGATAGTTGCGGTTGATGTTGCAGGTGGCCTGCCTTGTGCTAGCGATTGGGGAGACGAGAGTGTGCGCCAGGCCGCTATATATGAATTCTCTCCATTCAAGCTAAGAGAGATCAGCTCCACGTTTCCTTTGTCAGAGCATATCGTTGCAATTGAAGGGTTGTCAACTCATCTGCTTAGGTTGATTACAACTCAATCAACTCCACAGCTCCTTGCATTTGCAGGCCTTAGGGGATTCATACGCCCCGCCAGAGATCACCAAGGAGAGGGTAGTCGCATGCAGTGATGGGTGTTGATGGTTTGCTGAACCTGCTCGGAGGAAGGATCACAGCAAGTAAGACAATCAAGGCATCTTACATATAGTGAAACGCTGATCGTTGTTTGTTATCCTTGCTGTTTAGACCATATATGACCATCTGAAATAGCAACATTCTGCGTCGGTTTCAACACTGGCTGTTTCCAGAATGAGACATAAAGCTTTCATGGGACGGGTTGCAGGCTGGAAGGTAAATCAGGTCAGTGTTTGAGCCAACAATGTGACAGGAGCTTTTGCAGGTGTTGCTCAGCTTTGTCTAATGTTATTGTTATGGATGTTTTTTGTGATTCTAGATTTGCCATCCTCGTATCTTGTCTTGTTCACAAGCAGGTGGATTGAATGCACGGTGGCATAGCCCCATCATATAGTTATAGGTAGCACTTGAATCTTAGAGTGTCTAAAGAATGTCTAGAGTCTAGAGGTTGTACCTTGTGAATCCTCGTGAAAGAGCAGCCCCAAAAGCAAGAGTTTTCACTGCACTAAAAGGAATCAGGAACCTCAAAAATAACTATTAATTAATAACTAAATTAAATAGATAACTAAGATTTAATGAAATCTACAGGCCGGTCCAGATCCTTGGCTGCACGACAAATCGCCCAAGGTACTTACAGTGTTCCCAGATTTGAGAAGAGCAAGCTGCGGCACAAACACGGTCATGCAGGAGGCGTTCAGCATTGGTTTGGCAAGAGGGAAGATATCAGAGAAACAGACCTGAAATAAATATCCTGAACTTTTGACATGGATCTATGTCATGCTTCGTGAGGTCACGCTCTCGGTACATGTCATGGACTCTTTGGAAAGACTGGACAGATGCACCAGCTCTTTTGCCTCCAGCTGTGGGACAATGGTCGGCTTCCTCGAACACAATGGTTTGTCGACAATTTGCAGCCACCTGGAAGATCCTGGAAGCAAAGTGAGCAACGGAAAATGGCAGGAAATGGTGCATTATATGTATGATATACTTTCTGCAGTTGATTTTTCTAGCGAGTTCTGGCACAAGTTACTCGAAATGTTGACAAGATTCTTCATCACCACCAAAATATTGATGGGAGTAGTTTTTTCAATCGAGGATGTATTGGCTAAATTAGTAGGTTAAATAGGTTAAAATTAGATACAGTGTAATCAAGTATATGTATTGGTTCTAGCCGATGCTTGCTGGTTGGCTGCTTTTGCTTGCTTTGCTCCTTTGACTTCATTGTTCATTCCCTTTTTGTTTTCTTTGAGACCCTTAAATTCCCTGCTACTTTCTCTTCATGTCCTGTCAATTTCTGTTCATTGGCCCATTGGCCTCTAAAGTCGTCCCTTTGTGGTGACCTCAGTACCTACCCCTGATTGTGTTTGATGCATTCATTTCGTTTCAATTTGATTTCCTCGAATGTCATAGTCATAATCCTCTCATTTCAAGGCTGTCCATTTCAATTTCAGTTGTACAGATGGGAAAAATCAGATCAAACAAAACCTTTTACATGTTATTTGCTACTGCTACCCCTTGATTGCCTGCCCAATTGATTTGAGGGTTGTTTTGTCTACTCCTGTTTAAATTTAAAGGTGAATTTAATAAGACAAGATGATCTTAGTTGTTTTGAGATTTTGGGCATTTTTCAACTTGCGGTAAATGAAAGAAGAAGTGAAAGGAAAGGAAATGACATCAATCAAAGTCTTACTCCAGAAAGTTGGACCACTTTATTCTGTTACTATCCCTTTTCCAATCACTTCCAATCACTGTATACATCTATATACGCTATTTTATGCTTCTCGTTCTCTCTCAATCTATCGCGCAATTGAGGGTCCACCAGAGGAGGTTCCAGACCGGAAGCTCCTTGATGGCCACCGTGGCACTCAGTGCGCAGTATTCTTCACGAGATGCGTATGAAGGCCTGCAACTGACCTGTGCATCCCAGCCTCATCCCTTCCAAGTAAGAGAACCAAATAGTAGCAACTACAGATCGACTAGCAAGAATTCAGCACAGTCTTGCGCAGTCTTGCATGTGCGAGGCGAACTGGGCACATCCACGTCGTTTCTACTGACCTATTGATCTCGGTGAGAGCGGAGCTTGAGTACAGATTGCCCATGACTCCAAAGATTGGGTCGGACCTCGAGAGACAAAATGAGAGGAATCCTTTGTGCCAGGGACAAAGGTTCTCCCGTCGGCTTGCACTTGCTAGCCCAATCAGCTAGAAAGCATTCAAAGGCACCTGCAGCGTCGACATTGTGCAGAACTACGTTTTCAAGTCAGAAATCCTTTCTGGGCCATGTGCTCTCTCCAAGTTATGGAATGCTTCCCCATCCTCCTTTGTGTTGTGACGCGAGGTTGAAGCAAGTGCATGATGCGGAAGAGGCAGATTTGAGGAAAGAATTGGCATCCATTGAGGCCGATGCGGGGTTTGCAAGTAGTAGGTGTTGCAACAGCAAGTCGGATGCAACTGGCATCGAGCAACAGCAAATCTTTTTTAAGCGAAAGCTGGCAGGTCTTCCAAGACAAGTTTTCTCTTTGGAAGATTCCATATTGAATCCCTTTATGGGCCCGGTTGGGGGGGGGTCGTTTGAGGTATCCCTCTCGTGCAGGTTTGGGCAAGGGGGTGCTGGGAACGTCCTCCTCCTCCTCTTAGAGTTCCCATGCAACATTTGAGTCAAGTCAAGTATATAATTAGCGAAAGGATCGAAGACGTCGCACTTACAAAAAGATCACCTACTCTGAGTGCTCTACTGCATGTAAGCCATTTGAACAGGTCTATCCATCATCATTGCTCAGATATCATTATTATATTAGTCACATGTCACATGTCATGGCAGCATGATGAGCACATGAGACCCCATTTCAATAACCATAAAGTTTGAATTAGATTCCCCCAGAATCTCCTGTTTGTTTTGGCACGGTGCAGGCATCAACATGCATCAACGTAGCTTTATGTACACAATAGTATCATCAAGTGATCCCTTGGGGCCGTTGTGATTCTGCGTGACATTCAGTCGTACAGGCAGCTGGTGATGAGAGCCAGAAGCAGGAGCCCTAATGCAGAGACAATCACAAGCAGAGCCACAGCAACAGTTCAAGGCGCATGGAAATACATTGTAACTAATGCAGAACTCCAGTGATCTCCAAAACTGAGCCTCAGAAACTATAAGAACATATAAAAACAAATTGTAGAACAAGCAATTTATATGTGCCAGATACTTCTTGCATACTGCATGCATTTGCATAATACATGTTCTACTTGTATGTGCGATGAAGTGTTCCTTTCAAGGCATTCTGCCGAGCTTTTTGCGCAATTGCGGGACTTGGAGCAAAGGCACAGCCACCAACCCACAAAAGTGGAGCACTCGCCAGGGCTTCATCATGATTCAAACAGCTTGTGAACAGCTTCACTTTATTTCAGAATTCTTCATCATGTTCATCCAAGGATCTTCGACAGTTGCTATTTGAATCTATTTGACATGTCACTTTGGTTCAACGATTTTTTAAAAAGATCCTGCGTCTGAAATCCACAATCAATCATATAATCATTTTGGATCCTCTAAGGAGAGATGTGAAACAGCTTGCGTCATTGGCGGTCTTGCAGCTCATTGGGGCTCCAGTGGCATGTAACCAAGTTGACTCCTTAACACCCCGACAGCGGCCGCGCAGCGCGGCCTTACATGTCGCCATGGACCGAACATGTCCCGGAAGCCCTAGACACCTTGAAGTTTGACTGCAAGGGGCTAGGGGTCTCCAGGGATCCTGTAGTGCTTTTGTTGGATATGTTTTTTCTACCTTTTCCTGTGCTTCTTAATGAATCTATACAACATGACTCTGCAGGTGTGGGCTAAATAGATGGAACAATTCCCAAAATCGAAGAACGGAAGAGAAGAAGTAGATTGACGAGTTGACTAGTGCTTTCATCTCAGTTTATTTTCTCAGTCCTTCTGACACTTTATCAACATTAAATTTCATTTATTCGTCGTCTCTTACATGCAATTTTATATATATATATACATTATATTTCATGATTTTGTCGTCATACTTCATTTATTCATACTATCACAGTATCAAAGGTCGTTCATATCATTGTTTTATCACAGATCGATCATCAATCTTATTGTTCACGCAGTTTCTAGCAAAATCAATGCGGTCTCAGAAGCTGTTGCCTCTTCTTTCATGGTGCTCGTGGGAGACTTGCGGGGATTAGTGAAGGCCCATTGAGTCATAGTGCAGCAGCAGTAGTATGAAATACTGCGTACGGATCCATTGCTTTCTTTACATGTTTCCTCATATTAGCCGATGTTTTCAACTAGCAACCGTGACAGTTCACTTCTTCCAATAATCACAGGCATGCCGTTATCATTTTTGGCATTCAGGTACCGTTTGAATTTTGACAAGCTGCTGTGTGGGAATGGAACAGGAAAATCCATGTGTCTTTTTAAATGTGCTTTTTCAGACTGATTTGTGTTTCTAGGACTTGCAAAGTGTAGGCCAGCACAGGGCAATGCCATTCCTCCATGCTTTTGAATTGCCATAAATATACCTTGCCCGCCTAGGATATTGACAGATGCATTGCTCAGCTCATGGAGTGCAAACACCTTAGTGCCTTCGCTCTCAATATGGAGAAGGGAGTTGTAGAAGTACCCTGTGAGTTTCAACCAGCAAAAACCAATGCGAAAGCTGTATTATCAGTTGACTAGGTTGCCAAGTGCCTTTTACGGCACCATGGCGTTTGGGGTCTTCTTTTTTGACATGTGCATAGCCAGCAAAGTAGGAAGTGCTATTGATCCATTTTTTTAGCCTAAGCCAGCACCACAAGTTTGTGGGTTTGTACGCATTTTTTTTGTGCAACCAGAATTCATGCTGACTCTCAACTGTCTTACTGCAGCATTCTGGATCTACTTGCTTTGTGGCCGGCCATCAAGGTGAGAATGAGGTGAAGCAGCTGTGCGATCTCGCCAAAGAGATTCTACATGCAGAGAGTAATGTCCAGCCAGTCAGATGTCCAGTGACCATTTCTGGGGACATCCATGGGAAGCCAGATTGCAAACAGAAAGTTGCTGATATGTACATGCTGATGTCACATGTGTTTGAGAATCTGGACAGATGCAAAGTTCGCTCAAGCTTTGGACAAGTGTTTGCACGACATATTGGCATCTATTTAGAAGATAATAGAGGGTGAATTAATGAATAAATATATATATATATATAAATATAAAACATGTCTACAGTACAGCAAATAAGTTTGCAGCCTTTAGTTTGCCGCATTTAATTTTGTGTATTTGTTGCATGTCGGTGCTGACATTTAACTGACTGTGCAGACTACAACCATTTGGTTGTGGTTGACGAACTCAGCAAGAAATTGAATGAAAGCAACCATCATGGCAGTTGTCATAGCTTTTCCTTGTGCGGGCCAACTCAGGCAGTTCCATGATTTGATGGAGTTGTTTCGGATTGGTGGCTTTCTCCCAGACACCAACTACCTTTTTCTAGGTGCATGGGTTGGCTGGAACTGAAGACAGTGATGGGTGCACTTTTGGGAGGGAGCACTCAGATGTGCAATGCAGTTGCACTTCAGTTGATCTGTGATAACCTGCGACTGTGCTCACAGTCTGAGAGAGTAAGATGTAGTAAAATGATGTAAAATGTAGTAAGCCAGTTTAGGGACATGGATTGAAGGCAGAGAGAGAGAGAGAGTCTACTAGGCAAGTCCCTTGATGTTGAAGGAAGGTTTGTAGGGTTTCCTCATGCCTTCGTTTTATTTTTTCATATGTTTCCTATTTTTTGGGCATTTCACCGTCTCTTGCACCGGAAATGCTGTGTGATATGCAGGCGACTACGTGGACCGGGGCTATTTCTCCGTGGAGTGCGTGTCGCTCTTGCTAAGCTTCAAGGTTAGGTACCGCGAAAGGATCACTATCTTGCGCGGCAACCATGAGAGCAGGCAGATCACTCAGATTTACGGAAACTTGGCTAGTTTCAGATTGGGGTCGTTGGTGCTTACATCATATTGAAATCATGTTCGAGGCAGGGGCGGCCGAGCAATCTGCAGAGTTAAGCTGTTAGAAGAGTGTGACCTAGAATACTCTAGAATTGACATATTGACAAGCTGACACGGATGGCAATTTTCGGCAGTTTATCCTGAAATGGAGCTTTAAATTTAATAGGCAAAAGCAGCACATGTAGGAAAGCAGCTCGGAAGTTACCAACATTTGGAATTGAGACTCAGGCTGAAGAAGGACCCCAGTGCCCAGAATATGCTAGTATATGAATATTATGAATGCTATTATAATCTATTACTGTATGGGATTTGAATTTTAAATTATACTATTGATTTAAGATCCTTTGGCATCCTGCAGGGAAAAATGTAGGGATCAGCCTCGAGCAAGATTCCCGCCACTTGTTTGATATCAATTGTTGTAATTAGTGGGCTGGGCCCGCATGACCTTTACAAGCAGACACAAGATGATCATGGAATATCATGCATGATCAATGTGAGCTGCCAAGTTTTTGCGATGCTGAAGGGCACCTGGAAAGTTCACGCGACAGATTCCATAAGATCCTATTGCCAATTAGACGGCACATGTTTTGGCAAAAGAACACGGCACGTACGATTGCAGGCACACACCTGCAATGACAGGATTGCATACATCATGACACTTGCTGTCCATTCCGGCCAGACATCAAGAGGAAAGAGCAGACAGACAAGTATGGCCCTTGGCGGTTCAGCTTTAGGTAGCATGACTGTATTAAATTATACTGCACTTTAATGTTATTAATTTTACTGTGATAAATACTACCAGAATCTACAATGACTACAAGCTCCCAAGGAATTTCCAGGCTGTCATGCTTGCAGAAATATTCTTCAGCACTGTTGACTCGACGCATCAGGATTCTTTGATGAGTGCAGCCGCAAGTACGGAAGCCAAAGCGTGTGGAAAATGTTTACCGACCTTTTCGATTATTTGCCTCTTACGGCCCTTGTCGAGAATAAGATCTTCTCACAGCATGGTGGCCTGTCACCAAACATTGATACTTGGTTCGAGCATAGACACTTAGTTCTGTCACACTTGTGTCATCAAAGTAGTGGCCATTTGGAGCAACAATATTGCTATTTGATGATCACCACTTGCTATTGATCCAGAAGCTCTTCCACTGATGCTAGAGAGATCATCGAATGCTTCTTTTGATGTCAAGGCTTGATGTGTCGCTCAACCTATTCAAGAGACATTGCATGCAGTTTCGTTTGTGTTCAACGGCTTTCATCTCACGTATGAGGAAAAGCTGGATGATGTGAGAAAGTTAGATCGAGTTCAAGAGGTGCCAGCATGTGGAAGGATCAATAAGGGAGACCTGCGCATGCGATGTGCCATAATCTCATAGAGTCATGCTGATATGCAAGTCACCGTAGCACGCGGCATGAGACCAGCTCTTGCACAGAGAGGTTGTGGACAATAGTGTGCACTTGACATATGTCCTCGCCCTGGACTCGCAGGTGCCCCACGAAGGTGCGATGTGCGACCTACTTTGGAGCGATCCCGATGATCGATTGGGTTGGGGCGTCTCACCTCGTGGCGCTGGCTACACCTTTGGACAGGATGTCTCAGAGAGCCTTGCCTACTTGTAGCATCTTATGGCTATATATGATAGCATGCTTATGAGGGCCTGTATAGCCCGACGATGAGCCATCCTTGCAGCTTCAGCGGGATGGGAAACTTCATAGCACATCATGGCACCTCAAAAAATTGGAAAGGAAACTTTTGCCGAATGTAAAGTATACAATTGTGCTCAAGGATGCACAAGGTCCTTCCTGTACCACCGCTGCATCGCAGAAGAAGGTACTCCTGTTACTGTAGGTTGTCCAGCCAGTGTGCCAGTTTGCTACTCCAAATATAGATAGTTGATACTATACTAATTGCTTGCACCTTGCGACAAAAATACGGCAGGTTAAAGAGGATTTACTACTGGGTTGATTCAAGTCCTCGAAACTATGACGTTCCTTGATTCAAGACAAGCAATCGGCAATTTAGCCCTTAATTATCAGCTACAATGGCTGGAATTGCATATCACAAATCATACAGCATCATAATCTAGATATCTTTAGATTACTGCAGTGCCCAAGTCCGTCGATTCCCATGGCTCGGGGCTTCGGCAGCTTAGGAAGTTTAACCAGTCAAATGGTTTGAACCTCATTGCACGTGCACATCAACTCGTGATGGAGGGCTTCAATTGGGCCCATGAACAGCTGCTCAGATGCATAAGACTGGTGTACATATTGTCAACTTCAGCAACCAAAAGAACGGCAGATCACAGCAGGACTTTCAGGATTCAGCAACATGATGCAAACAGCATTTGGCATTTGGTATCATTTGATGTTAATGCACCATTTCAAATTGTGCATGAATTTATATCAATATGGATTCAATGTAGCACATGCATGCATGTGCCATGATGTGCCCAGTTGAAGGACCCCTTTGTTTTGTATGCTTTGTTTTCCATGGTAGTGCGTTTTGAGCAGCATGACGGCACCCAGCTGGGCCCATTGCAGGCAAGTCGTGACCATTTTCTCTGCGCCGAACTATTGCTACAGATCTGGGAATCAGGGAGCGATCATGGACGCTGGAATTCAACTAGCGTTGGTGGCAGGTGGTGGGGATATGTTCACTTAAATCAGCGTTGGATGCATCGGCTCCTGCAAGATCCAGTTTGCAAATCAACGAGTGTTGGACATGATGCATGATAGACATTTGTTCAACAAGGGAAGCCAGACCCTGAAGCGCGGTGAGACTGAATCAATAAGGCCATTCTGATTAGTGAAACGTAAGCTGGAGCTATTTTGGCCAGCACCTGCCAGCTAGACTTAGCAGAAGTTTGTGGGTGACTTTGTGTAGCTTGAATTGGAATTTCATTTTTGGAATACAGTAATTCTCATGATTCTTGATCAAGCGGATTCTGGTTTGTAATTGTCTCCTTTTCTCGGCTGAACATTGCCGAACTCCAAACTCAACCCCGGCCCGAGCCTCAAGGAAATTGACGAGCGTTTGGGCTCTCACTTCGTGCAGTTTGACCCTGCTCCACGCAGGGGTGAGGCGGCAATCGGCCGCCCTCCTGTGGAATACTTTCTGTAGCAGCTATTTTGGTGGCGCCAACTCAAAGATGCCGTGAAAGGCGGCGCTGTGGACAATCCAAATGTGGATCTAAAGGCTTAGACCCCTCCTTGCGGTCAATGCTCGAGCTGGGGTATAGAGTAACATCCTCACCGAATCGAGATCACAGTCACAGAATGTTACAGATATTACATGATATTACTGTTATTAAATACATAGTATTGCTGCATCATGTTTTGCAGCTAGAAATGTGCAATCCTTGGTGTGCGAAGGTTCTTACTTATTGCTTTGTTCATGGCTCGGTTCCTGATAGAGCTGGATGCAAATAGAGTCCTATCTTAAGCACTTTGACGGATTTGATTAGACTGGTTGCTGCAAACCCAGTCTGGGGTCTATGCAGGATCAAGCCCTTAGTCATGCCGGAATCGCGGCAATGTCTTTTGTGGGGCATTTCAGCAATTGCGCAGCAATTCGGGGGAGATGTGCGCCGCCGCATTTGTCACCGGAAAAGACTTGCCTGGCGTGCGATGCCATAGCCGGTGATACTGTTTGTCATTGTACTAATGTTACACCAATGTTACGTAATATATATTCATATATACATTTACAGCAGAGACATTTGCCTCCTCTTTTGGAAATGCCAGCAATCGACAGGATACCCTAAACCGCGTTTGTCCATTTCACAGGCGATCTGAGGCGTACGATGCTTTGGTTGGGACCTTGGGTGGCAGCATCTTCACAGCATTTTTGACATACTGTAGCTGTTGCTGATAGAATGCATTTTAGTATACGTACATGTAACCATGAAGAATGGCCTACCTGGGTTCCTCAAAGTGATTGGCGTGGTAGTGATGCAGAGCAACTTGCTAGAGAATTAGCAGAGTCTTGTGACTTGTCATGCGTGTGCAACATGATGTCATAGCACCAACGCACGGGACACAAGAATCTATGAATTTAATCTAATCTCGAAATGTCTTGAGATGGGTTGGCAACGCCAGCAAATATAGGTTGTGATCATGAAAGCTGCTTCTAGCTGTTTTTTTTGTTTTACCCCTTGCCTGAGACAATATTGCACAATAATCTGTGAGATGGGACGGTGATGGGACTGGAAGCCATCCTACTAGAAGCAGGTCAATGCTGAATCAGAGAAGGTCAGCTTTGAAAAAGAAGTTGCCAAGGTGTGGTGACAGTGTTGGTGTATTGATCGAACATGATGTCTAGGGCTGAATTTTGCCTGTCCGCTTGCTGGTTATATATTTAAGTACATCGTACTACTGGCTACTGAACTGTGATTTATTGAGTTTGTTGTCTTTGTTTGGGATTTGCTCACACCATCTCGCACCCTTTTCAATGCAACGTATCAAAGCGCGGTTGCATGCATTGTCTATTTGCCTCCAGGTCAGGGATTCCAAGCAGAAGTTCGTGCAGGACCCTTGGGTAGGGCAAGCCGCTCATTTCCAAATAGCAAAGGCAGTGAACTCAACATTGCACCAACATTCCAGAAATTCGGGATGCTACTACTGTCATATTAGTTGTGGGGCAGCAGGTTTGCATTGGCCAGAGCGAGGCTTCTGTTTCAGCCTTCATCAAAGACATAGTAGCATACACTACTTCCAAAGACTTCTACGAAGGAATTCAATGTTTGGATACATGTGGTGTTTCCATGCACACCTTTTGCATGCTTCGCACTTGCTACGCAGATCCAAGTCCGTTTCACAAGTCACACAACCATGTGTAATTGCGGCCTTGTCCTCAGGAGCATGCAAGCATCTTGGAACGACTCCAAAGCGAACTGGCTGAGGTGACGACGCAGTGAAAAAAGTGTGAAGGGAACCCGGCCAAGACTGTGAATGCCAAGAAGTGCGCGCAACTGACCCTGCACATCCATTCTCGATACAATTGTTTAAGCAAAATGAAACAAATTGCCAAACATAATTAGAAGACACAGATGACTCGCGAAAATTGAGCATATGGATTTAGCCTCGTTGTCAAGATGGGACAGGCTCGCAATGCAAGCAGTCGACAAGATGGGAGCGAAGACCAGAATCTTGGCCAAACCAATTGCCCGATGGCAACCAAACTTGTATGAGTGGTAAGTTTCAATGTTTGTCAAACTTCAAAACTCCTTATCAGTCTCGTTCGATAGCACTATTGTCATCGTCGGTGACTCTTTCATGGCTTTCATTAGGTTGGGTGTTTCGGCACATCTACGAAGAAGTTGAAAGTCACCATGTAACTTCTTCATACTTTTCTAGGTCACTTTTCTTGACTTAATTGGAGGTCATACCAAGGTTGCCACTTTTGACACTTCTGGCGGCTACGCCAACCCGCTTTCCATACTACAGTAACCCCCTTTAATGGTGCTTTCTTACAGTTCACAATTTGAATATAATACGTATTTGTTTATTCCCCTTGCAAAGAACGACATTGAAACATTTCAGGGCCAGCAAAGGCAACCCAAAACTTTGGAATACGTTCAAATATGTGTCGCAGCAATCAATGCCATGCCAGCAGCCACCCAGGCAGGGCAAAGAGGCGGGCGGGCAGTCGAGCAATTTGTCCTGCGTTTCCCCAGCCCGCTGTTGATATAGTGTCATCATCCGTCATGTTCAACAGTGCCACAGGATAAGTGCTCAAGACCTTCAACTCCAGGCTATCATGTAAGAAAGACTGTATCCTATTGCTGTTGGACCCCACGGGAAAAATATGGAATAATTCCAACCTTTGCTTACGACTGTATAACTGCCGAGATTGGCTCAGAAGCTCAACTCTCACAAGCATGAAAAGCAATCCGAGTTCTTGGAAGACTGTGCCACAGTCCCGCTGGCTTAGTCATGCATGGATCTTCTCATTTGTATATATGATTACGTATAATATATATATATATATGTAATTGATGGAGGCCAAGCAAGAAGACAGGGAAGCTTCAGGAGTTGTGTTTCTCCGTTTAAGGGCATTATGTATTGTAATCATTGGTCATTGTTACTGTGTACGTTGTATTATAATGTATATTTTTACGTACTCCACTTGATCACCTTGGTTACTATTAGTTTCCCGCATGGTGGCACCACGGAGTATCGCCTTAGTTGAGGCAGGGCACGGAAGCCACGGTGACATTTATACCCATGAATGAGGGGCAATGAGGGGTACTTATACCCCTGAATCACCGGCATTCATGTATATCTTTAATCTATACCGTCTATACCCTTCATACGGCCCTATATACAGAGATTACAAAGTGTTTCTACCAAGGAGAACCGCTAATCGAGACATAAAGATATCTTGGATGTGCAGAGTTTGAGTTGGCCTCAAAATTTCAACTGGCAACCTGCAACAGTTCGCTAAGTTGCAATTGCATCATTCAGGTGGCAAAGCGCGAAGGTGCAGGTCCTTGGTACGAAGCAATTCTTCGCGACTTGCAGTTGGACAAGGCGGATAGATTTCTTGGATTTTCTTGGTACATCACCGTGCTTTTGACAAAAAACATGTTCTCAAGCGTACGAAGCAATTAGATACTACACTCATATATTGGGATGCACATATGAACGCTGGCACATCATGGCACATTTGGCTCACGCAGCTAGGCAGCTAGGGAAGTGTGAAGCGGTGCCTCTTGCGCATTCAGATCTCCCATTTTCTACATCTCGCTATGTCTCTCGTAAAGCTCATGGTTGCCGTGTCCTTGGCTTCAGTGGGAGTCATCCTACAAGGCTGTGGTGGTGAGGAGGATCTCTCAATGTAGAGTCGCCACAGCAACCAGCGTCCACGATACAAGTGACATAGGTCTGCAAGGCTGCGCAGACGGCGGCAGTGTCGGCAGCATTGGCGGTCGCAGCTGTTGAAAAGGTAGTACCACACTGCCCAGCCGAGCTGACATCGCAATTCGTCACCATCAAGTTCAAGCACCGACTGAACACCTAGGTGCCAAATGCGCCATTTTCCTCAGGGCGCAGGTCACTACACACCTGTAACCCCAGTTTTCTGATGTTTTATTCCGGACACGCTACTTTCACGTCCCTACAATTGTCACGGACTTTCGACAGAATGTGCTGATGAAAAGAAGGTGGCTGAGTAAATACATTGGGTTTTGAGATCAAGCCTGCTCAGGCAAAGCATTCTTTTTCGCTATTCGACATGCTTTCCATCATCAGACCACAACTGGAACCCCCACTCCACTCAGAAATCCTTTTTCCCCAAAGTAAGATGGGAAAATATGTTTCAGTTTACTGCAGCAGAAAAGAGATACACTGTGACACATGACATGAGGCTTTGTGATGCTTCGTGCTTGCAGACATGTGCAGACCGCATGACAGGCCTGGGTGGCCTTCGACAAAGGAGTTTGGCCCTCACGAGAGGTGCCCTGCAGCCAAGTCCGGCAGCGGCAGAAAGCTGCCCCGTGCCTTAATGAGGGAGCGGAGGCGGGGTGCAAGCTCACATTCACATCCCAGCCACTGACATGCTTCGATGTCCTAATTTTGAAACAGCCGCCCACTGCCCAATATATAGAATAGCTTGCTGGGAGGTGGAGGCACGCTTCCCTGCCACGGCGGAAAATCCAGCGTTTTGGTGCTCCGCTTTTGTTGTCAGGGAAGCCAAAGAGGACAAGCAATGTCAACTCATCAGATATGTTACGTTTGTTATTTGTTACGTGTTGCAATTTTTTCAGCTGATGATAAATCGTCCACACATATCTACATAATAAAATGATCATAAATTGCTATGCTGCTATGCCCGAGCTTTGTCAAGCTGCGCACCTGGGCTCATGTTTCACACTGTTTTTTCCAGTGCAGGACTCAACCACCGCCGTATGCTATGTTTCTGGCCAGGGAGAGCTTACACTTCCAGTGGAGGCAGTTTGATTTGCTTTGATTTTAATTCACGGCCGATCAGAGAAAACAATTTAGACGGTCAGTAATCGCTGTGTAATCTTCCACTAGCAGATGGCCCATGTTTTGGTTCCAACCTGGCCTGTGATCGGAAGATGGTTTCACACTGCTTCAAGGCACTGCGGGCTCCATCAGGAGAGCAAAGCTTAAACCCATTGGCCTTTACACGCTTGGCTGTCGAGGCAGCTGTTTGTGCATGGCCCCTGCGTCCAACTGCAAGAGTCTAGTCTAGAGTGATGCCTGATGTATGATAAGTCTTTGAGTCTTCCACATTCCTTCACAGCCTTTGCTTTGCCATTTCTTCTTCAACAAAGCTGCGGTCATGGAGATGATGTCATGATATCCTTTTCTCCTCTGAATCCGTTTTATTGTTGTTCTTGTGGAACTTCAGTACAGTTCATTGCTTACAGCATGTTACAATTACTGTATATACAATTATGCAGTTGATTGCAGCTGTTAATTTGAATACATTAGTCAAATAGAAGAAAACTTTCATTTAACACTGCAGCAGCTTCAAAGGCTAAAGGGCTTAGTAGTATCTTAGCCTTTCAAAAATCCTTGACCTGACATCTCAAATTACAGCCTTTCGCAATTTTGCAGGTGGAGAATTCTGCTTTACGCACGTGGCTTTCCTCGGGTGACTGCCGTGGCTGCTTGGAGCAGATCCGAAGTCTTTGCGCTTTGCACCTGGCGACGCCCGGGGTGCTGAAGCCCATTGGTGGCAATGGAGTCGTGGTACAGGCACCGAATATGCACCGAAAATGCACGCAGTGTTTCAGGTGTGTTTGAAGTGCTTTTCACAACATGGCTATCAAATCGACCTCTTATGGGAAGTCTCTTTTAGAGTGCAAGCCTGTTTGTTTCTTGCTTTTGTTGGCAGTGCGGCTGTGCAGAAGTCCACTTTTAAATGGTGGATTCCTTCAAAAAGCAGACTCCCTTTCATTGCGCGTACCTTTATTAATCAGTAAGGACTAACAAGTATGAAACTGGGGAGGCCTTGTACCGAAAGGGTCACCCCTGCCTTTAATGACTGGCTGGTCTCTCCGCCAATGTATGTATGCCTATACTCTCTGGTACTCTATCTTATCATCTCTGGAACCAGGAGCTTGACTGCATCATTCTCTTGGGCTCGGATGAAGCAACCAAGAGAGCTCAGATGGCCGGAATCTCAGACTTGCTCTCCATTTGCGGGTGATTTTAGTACGGTACCTGTTGCTGAATGCGACCCTACGGATCTAGACGGCTAGACAACAAAAACATGTCGTGTTGCTGATGGGATTGGGCTTATCCATTTCATTCGATGAGAGGTGAACGGAGCATAGAAAGGTGTATTCAGGAGAGACTTTGTCTTCGAGTTCCATGTCGTGTCATATGTGCCACTAATTAGACCTCCGGAAGCTCCTAGATATGACGTTCAGAGACACCTGGTAGATTTTGACGCATTGTGCCTGTTGCTCATAGGTTGTGAAGATCCATTTGCAGCACCAAGGGGAGGCTTGGGTTGTGGGACTTAGGTTGCCTTGAATTGTTTTAATTTGTAGGATACAAACATACAAATTTGCCTCACACAAATTGACGATGTGACTTTGTGTGCGTGACTTTGATCGTTGGTATCTAGGTGAAACACATGAAACCATGCTTCCTGTGAAAGAATTGCGAAATAGTACCACTACGTACCTGTCTACTTGTATCATGATGTATATGCAAAAATCATGCAAAGGTGTAAGCATGGATGTACAGTAGTTATTTCATGTTATTTATACAGATGCGGCTAAACATTTATGCAGCAGATGTGCGAATGCTGGATTCTTCCCCCAACTCAGCGAGCACTATCACAAGCACTGGCAAGCAGCCTGTGCAGGACATTGCCAGACGTTTGACCAAAAGCCCAAGCCCATTCATCGTTGATTTTCCTGCCTGTGATGCAGGTGGAAGCGTTCCACCGAAGAAGGAACAAGAAACTAGCTTTGTTGCAGGACTGTTTTGCAGATTGTGATTTGCAAATGGTTTGCAGGTGGGCCACTTGTTCTCCAAAAAGTCTACACGGCAGTCATCAAAATGTACCTGTAGCCAACTAATCAGAATCACTATTAATATCTATTAATCCTAGATTGTCAGATTCATAGCACCTGATGAGGGCAACCAGCAGCAGGACAAAGAAGATCAAAGATGTACGTTATTTTCTGTTATGCATACATGTTCATGTTTGTTTTATACATTAAGTACGGCTGTGCCCTGAGAGCACTTGAGGCCGAGAGACACATAGTAATGCATTTGATGTTTGTTTGAGTGTGCTATCAAATTATTGTTGCAGCAGCAGGACCTTGAAGCAAAGTCGGTGGGCAAAGACGCCACTATCTCTTTTGAGGCACACGACCGTGTGTTGTTGCTCTTCGATGGCGGATCCAGTGTTTTTGCCTGGACGGTCGGTACGGTCGGATATGTTGTATCATGATGCAGCAGAGTCTCTCTTTGAGGTGATTGAAGAGTTGTGTTGACACGAGGAATCTGGAAAGGACAAAGCAACTCTGCACAGGTCGAGCCCGAGCTGGTTGGCCGTACCTGTGGCCGCGCTGGTGAACGAGTACGGAAGATTGAGATACTGGGAGTGGATTTAGTTTCGGGGTCAAGCTGAAACATGAAAGAAATCTTCGATTTTTCAGCATATTGGCAATGTATGGGAATATGATCAGCCCCAAAGGCCCCAAAGTAACGAATACCAGAGAAAGTCGGAGAAGTATAAAAAATGGAATGACACAAGCACATGTCACATGCAAATGATAGAGATGACGAGCAGTCCCAGAAAGTGCGGTTTACAAAGGCATCAACAATTTGGTTGGAAATCGAGAGCCACGTTCCCCAATTCTCTCGATTTGATTATACATTGTAGGGAAAACAAATGAAAACAACACCTCATGATTTTCGCAGAGAAGCGCCTCGACTGTAGATTCCGCACACGTATCATGGAGCTGTCAAGAGAGCTAAAGATAGGCGCAAATTCCGCAGAGTTTTGATTTCAAGGTCAAGTTGGTCACGCATTGACAAGTACCGTTTTTTTCCAAGGAAGGAATGTGAAGTGGAGGTGCGACTGGCGGGCGATGATGATGCCACAAAAACCTTCCTGATCTACGGCGAGCCGGAGACACCTTGGTTTGGTCAGATATTTTGGGGTGTGTGGTTGATGAATAGTGGGCTTGGTATGACTTGATGTGAATCAATACTTGTAGTACTGATAGTACATGATAGTATTGTGAACCAGCTAGATCTAACGAGAATCTCGAATGTAACTTGATAGGGTACGGTAGGTTTGAGTGAGACTCAAACCCAAAGTTTAGGTTAGCCACCCTTCCATCACGTCCATCAACCCAGACGAAGGGCTAGTAGGACTCTTGTAGCAATCAGAGTCTACCCCATGGCAGCCCATTGGTTTGTTTTTGTTGTTTCGTTTCAAGTGAGACCTAGGAATGCGCAGTCGGCAAGAGAAGCTCTGGAGTTGCACCGCCTGCAGTATAAACTTTCCGTGCCTTGGCCTTCGCAAATCCTTTAAGCTGTGAGATTTGTAAGTCATTGGAGTTTATTGGAGTCACTGTGGAGACTGACATGGACCTTCATGTTGAAGCAGGATGAAGTAGGGCTGAAGTAGGGGCCTTCCATGGATTGCCAGAATTCGTTTGCTGCTTTACATCCGAAAATGTTTAAGCTGCAAGATGCTGTGGCTTGATTTCAGGAAGAGAGCCTAGTTTGGTTTCAGAAAGACAATCGGATTCTCATGGACATTGCGAAGAAGGCTGCGCTGGCTACTTTTAATTTAACAATGTTTTAGCAAATTTTGCTTTGGCCACAAATTTGATACAAATTGACCGGTTTAAATCGCGGGTTCTGTGAAGAACAAAGGGCACTTGATGCAACGAAGAATGTGTAAAAAGTATTGAAAAGTGAGACCTCCAAAACGCTGCGAAGACCAGTCCACTGTCCAGGCGGAGCTGGCATCTGCAAACCTCAATGATGAAGGCAGCTTGGGCATGAGGGCGGAAGAAGAAGTTATGCGTAGCCACGGTGGCTGTAGCATTACAGTATTACACACATGTCATTTACATGCATGTGCACATGCGCGCATGCAAGGGTGAAGAATGGATGTAGCAGGACAATAGCGAGTGGCGTGGTTTAGTCATGTTTCTTCCTTCAGAAGTGTTCTACAAGACAAATTCAATTGCTTCAATGTGTTCAGTGATCTCGCTGATGTCCTTGCATAAGGAAGTCAATTCTCAGTGACAATCACTGACTCCATCTCAATCTCATGTTGCAAGATAGTGTTTTTTTTAATGGTTTTTCATGGTTTTTCTCCATATGTTTATTTGAGTTTGTTTGTTGGTTTTCACATGCTCATTTCGGCCAGGCTTGGAGCTACTTGGAGCCGTGACTCCCTTAGAGGATGCCCAGATGTTGCCCCTTGGTCCTACGAATCTAAGTGGTTTCCAGGCCTCCAACGGGCCTGGGAATGTTTAAGAATATGAGTTTGGGATAATTTCAGAATATTTTCGCGAAATAGTTTTGGCATGCTGCAGTTGGAACAGGACAGTCACCAAGTCCAAGGTTAGAGAACCATTTGGAGTACCTGCCAGTGTACCAGGATGTGCGGTCTTGCCGTGTTTTTTTCGCATGATGCTTGACGAAATTGGTGCCTCTGATTTCCTTCATTTCACGATGCTGCTGTTTCTGCACTAAAGATCTGAGTTTATGGTGTGCACTGTACCACATCCTTGGCAAGGCCATGATATTGCGCTTCGGGAACTACAAAGTTATTCCTATGTTATTCCTAAATGATCCTAAACGTGTTTCCTATCGTTTTCTCTTAGTTAGGAACATGGTATAACGTGGTACTTGAACAGCAGCTTGGGTGGCAGGAGATGGACCGACAACAAGAAGAGATACAAAAGTCCTTCGAAGCCTTAGAGGCAAAATCTGTGAAGTCCACGAGAGCCTCGGCTGCTGGAGCCGTTACTGTACATATTTGAAGCTCACCGTGATTTTGAATTTTCATTGAGTGTTTGATGATGGTCGATGATGTTTCACGTTTTTGAGAAATAAAATCGGTTTGAGAAACCAGGTGGGACAGGTGAGGGAGTGTGGACAAATTGTGGTTGAAATTAACGACATCTCAGGAACGGCAAAGCCGACGGCAACTTCCAAACCCAAGGCGAGCGAGATCAACAAGACAGGATTCGCATGGGTTTGATGTAAATTTTACTAATGGTGAAGGTGAAATGAACAAATTTGTCTCAAGACCCTCACAACCTTTGTCTCCACAGTTTTGGAAGATATGGAGAGCTGATACCCTTCAGATCACCAGCCGGTGTCAGGCAAAATCATTGTCAACCAACAGGGCTCAACGCGGCAGAGCGATCGGCAGCTGAGGGCAGAACCACAATCAATTGTATGCAATTGCACTGGCTGAAGGCAGTGTTTCGAAGAAGTGTTTTTGATGGACGGACAAAATAGCACAAGCCTGAATTCATGTCACTTCATGATGTTGATGGCCTGCTAGCTTCAGTTATGCTGTATATATTTATGTCTTTGTCAATCCAGAGATGTGCCAAGCACGAGAGCAGCAACAAGGGTGTTAAATTATATGCCCTGCCTTCCTCGGACTCAGCACGTGAAAAGGAGCTTCATAAAAGCCACACCTTTCGGAAGTGTAGGAGAAGTGCTTTTTATGTATTT
The DNA here is from genome assembly GCA_000507305.1 of Breviolum minutum Mf 1.05b.01. Taxonomy (NCBI): domain Eukaryota; class Dinophyceae; order Suessiales; family Symbiodiniaceae; genus Breviolum; species Breviolum minutum. The sequence goes on along the minus strand of DF243153.1, from coordinate 15,870 downwards.
TTTCCTGCCCTTCTTGTACAGTACTCATCCATGATTTGTTGGTGTTGGCCGGGTGGGCGGGGAGGGTGATCCCTGAGATGTGAATCATGATGTCACCTTCATCATCGAAACTTGGCCGTTTCTCATCAAATATCAATCACGTGGGCAGATCTGCATGCGCACTTCTTGCTGCGCAGGAGGCACGTCGTCGATTGGCTGAAGAGGTAGAAGCAGAGGCCATGGCAAATAAGCGCGCTGCATTTCGGAATTGCAATAAAACGAATTGATGATTGAGGTATTGAAATGTATTGAATTGAATATTATTATATAGTGTCCATGTGTTTTGCATGCGAGTACATGTTTGCTTTCCGCTCCACCGATCTTTGCCAGAAGCTTACCACCTAAAGCAAACCGCAATTCTCAGAAGGTGGTTTGTACAGACCTGAGAATTTCCCAGCCCCTTCTAGCCTGGCTGGCCGAGATTTGCAGGCGCAATGCTGTGCCCAATTGAGGGAAGAGTTGGCTGCAAGGCGATGGGCATCACAAAGCAGGTAATAGATCCACAGTACCAGATATAGATCCAAGTAGTATTTCTATATCCCATATTGCATCTGGGATCCTCTTTCAGAGAACATGATGATTTGATCATGGCTTGTGTGCTGAACTTGGGCCAGAGAGTTGCATCTAAAGTTGAGTGGCCTGCTTAACGACGCCATACAACGCCATTTTTCGGCTCGCAGCCATAGCTGCCCCACTGCATTTCTGATACATCGATGTCGCTGGGAGGCGAGCCGGGAAGAATTTGTAAGTTGGAGCACTTGGAGTCAATCGCAGCAAGAGAGAGATACAGCTTCACTATGCTTCAATCCGATACTTGTGTACACTTGTGCCATAGAAGTTTTGTTTATAGCCCAGATTGTCCAGATGATTGAGCAGGGTCAAGATCAATCCTTATGGCCAACCCCCTGACAGCAACCATAAGAAGTGCGACAGTCCTGATGGCGCTTCAGGTGCCGGCCTGGATGGTCTGGATGCTGCTTCTGCTGCATTCTTCGGCCTTGGGACCCAGCGCTTCAAGCGGGGGTGCAGAATGGTCCAAATGGTCCAAACCTGTAGAAGTTCATTCGTACATCAGCATGCTGATCCAAGTTGTATGGACATTGCATGGCATTGCGGAAAGCCCGCTTTCCCAAAAGATTACGAAAAAAACACCACAGAATACAACAAACATTAAGAAACATGGAAAACCACACGTAGTAAAGTATGCGACCCCACTTCGGCGGGACGGAACCGAGGGTTGCTGAGAAAGAGAGGGACCACGGAGCAAAGATACATGTCACTACATGTCAACCCGGGACAAACAGGCCCATAATCTAGCCGTTGAATGACCCGCCTGTCAAACACTAGGGGCTCACTCATCGGGAGTTGGTGATGCTACCCTATAATTTGCAGAAGCATTCTGACACTTGATCTAGAGACTATGATGTAGATACTGTAGTAACATATGGTACACACCCTAATTGCAATGTGATGCAAGTGTGTTAGTGTGGACTCTCTCTTGCTCCAAGCTGTGGCAAGGCCAAAAACTGCGCGAGGCACAGCGGAAGTTCTACGAGACTGTCTCACCAGGCTCCGGGACAGAGATGGAATCACTCACAGTCCATACAATCCTCACCATGTTAATGCAAAGACGTGCAAAGACGACATGATGAATCGCGATAAAACATGACCCTAATTTGTGACCCTACCCTTGGCTTGACATTGCCCATGACCCTACACCGGTCAGCCCTGTAGGTCTACACAACAGATTATAAATGCAAGATGGTGCAAGCACTTTTTAGACTGCACGGCACAGTGTGTTCATGGCCTTGTTGCCCTGCTTGCCCCCAATACTTTTCAAACGTCCACATTCCCAGTGGATTGTAATTCAACTGGCCATGTGCGATGTTTTTGATGCCCACATTGCCACCAATGTGGCCTGACCAGGCCCTGGATCCGCTCCAGAAGAATGTCAACAGAATTGGGCCGAGGCCATAAAAGTGAACCGTCATTACACAGCATGATGCATGATATCATATGCATTATATGCATGTATATGCATGTTCATTCTTGTAATCGTAATCCCTATTGTGTAACAGTTGTATGCTACTCGTATTATCAATGAACAAGATGGTACAAGTAATATAGATATGTTTATGGTTCATGATTCTGAACCATGACCTATATATCATGAATAGATATATGATATGATGTTTGTTATGCTCAGCTTTCTGTACTTTCTCATATAGATTTGGTTTTCATGACTACCAATATTGCATAGTTGCGATGAGATGAGCATCATGACTATGCTGATCATTCTCACTTGGGCAAGTAATATCACTCACTACTTAGTTATGAGTAGCATTACGCGCTTCTCATTGGTAGCAGCTAGCAGTGTTATCATGAAGCTTTCACGAGATAATGTAAGTTGAACATGGTTTGATCGTTGGTGCAGTGGCTGGATGGATGCAAATAGTGCTAAGTGAGTCATGACGATATGGGCCTACCAGGTCCAAACGCTACCTGGTGCAGTGCCCCGGCTACATTATCAGTTGAACCTATATTCCGTAGCTTGATTCTTGCATGTCACGGAGGCTGGGAAGGAAGGGACTGCAAGATATAGCAAGTGTCGCAGCTGGTGCCATTTACCGGCCGCTGTTGAGCTTTTCTCAATGCTTTGATACCAGTAATATCAGTAATCATGTGTTGGGGAACCTAGGTTGGTGAAAGGTCCGGCTCATCACCGTCAGCGTCAATGAAGCAAGCCAGGTGTCAGGGGGAGCAGCCAATTTCGTTTGGAGCTTCTATGGCTTTGAAATATGAAACATACTTGAAATATTGGTTATCGGGGATAGAGAAGGGAGTTTTTGCTGTGCTTGCGTTCATATTGGGCAAGCCGACGTAGCAGTTGCCGCCCAATCGAAGTTGCAGCTTAGTATTGTATTGACATTCAGATCCTGCACCAGGAGCTCCATTTCATCGGCCGAGAAGCTGCTTCAAAGCAAGCGGCAAGGTGCAGATGCCCAGCTGTGTACGCGAAGCATCTTCATGCATTGCAATGATGTTGCCATGCTAAGGAAATTTTATACAGTTGCTATATACTGTACGGTCCGCATCGAGGGCGTTTGGTCTTTCAGCATTTCATCCCATATGTGAGATATAATGGTGATGCGTGCAGATATTGGTGTGTTCAGATAGAATCGAACTTGCTAAGATGCCGCATTGTTATACCGACTGCCTGTAGCAGTCTAGCAGGCTATGCGGCTGCCACCGCCGAAGCAGATGTCTCCCCTGAGGGGAAACAAAGGCTCCCGGGAAAGGTTGGTGTTTGTTGGCTGGATGGAAGGCTTGCAGATGCACTGCTACACGTATTGCAGGAAGGTGGCGTGAATACATCGAAATATTGAAATATTGTTGGACTGTTGGGCGTGAACCTTTGGATCATACTTTGGGGTAGCAGAAAGATGCAGAAAGTAGCGCCTCAAGGTCTCCCAAAGTTAACAAATTGAGCATGGCTCAGGTATGGCCCAGAACGTTTCTTTTATGACCAGCGCAGCAACTTGGGTGCAAGGGTGTACCAGGGCGTGGTCGCATAACTTTTCGTCAAGAGTTTCCTGTTGCAGAATCCATGATCCATAAGTAGTAAGACAAGGGAAGATGAGCAAGTCGCGTGGATTCGGTTGCACGCTGTAGCACTGATCTTTGACAATTTCAAACTATCATTCCTCACCGATTGTGTGAAACCAGTTTCTTGAAGGGGAAAGGGAAGCATCAGTGAGCGCACTGTGGTCACCAGCAATCCCTCGGACTCGGACAAAAGAATCAAAAACGAACACCTTTAACAACACTTTTGACCTCGGATACCCATAAAGCTAAGAAATCTCTCGGTATTCTTACGGCAAGGTTCCTTCGTTTGCTCTAGAGTGATCCAGAGTGTAGTAAAGGGTGCACTTGAAGCATGAAACCCGAAGCAAATCCCTAAAACTTAGAAAAAACAATGTAGATTGTAGGGCCCAGCGCAGGGTGTGTTTGAAGGTGCACTCGATGATTTGAAACCAAAACCAGTCCCTGAAATTTAGATCCCTAAACGATGAGTGAGTATTGTTGGGCTGTGGTTCAGTACTGGGGGTGCATTGTGTCTCTGGGGGCAAGCGAAGGCGCGAGTGGGTATTTTTAGCGTACCAAGAAAAACCAACGGGGTTTGCTTGGCCCGGCCCACTTTGGGCTGCCTAGGTTACACTGGTGTGCATCGAAAAGGTCCTCCAACTGTAGTGGAGAAGGACGTGCACCCGTTTAGTATGGTTTAGTATACAATCAGACTAAGAGCGGACACGCTCAAAATGTGCTATATCCTGCTTGTAAAGTGGATAATCCACCAAATAGTTCCAAGTGAATCGGATAGAATGAAACAGTATTGGACATAATATAGGCAGTATGGCATCGGACGTGGTAATATGTAGAATGTAGAATAAGTGCAGTGTAATGCGGTGTGTATATATATATATATTTTTATACATCATGTATGAGTCCCGGATTAGTAAACCTTTGTTTGTTTCATTGCTGGTGCCCCAGAAGATAGATTATTGGTTTTCACCCGAATGAGCCCCCCTAATCAAACGGGCAAGGCGGTAAACTTAAGAACGACTTGATGACAGTGCCCTTCATGCCACGCTGCCCTTCAGGACCATGTTACGCAGATTGTTCGTGACGCTGCACACGGAACCTCTCCGGTATCCCAAATATCCCCAACCTCGGCACGAAGTGGCTCGGCATCCTTTGATTGTGGTGGGGGAGAGGCTTGGATAGAGTTTACTGAATATACATTGTCAGGTAGCTTAGCGGCCTAGCGAATATAAGTCGCGTAGTGGTTGCTTAGTTGTGCCCTGCGACTGCCTTAGACTTGACCCTTACAAATGTGTTTTTCGAGTGGCCCTCCCAATACACTTCGTCCCACTTGTTTGCACAAACCCTTTCAATATTTTTTAATACTGCCAATGAAGCTCTCTCTTCTCGTTACAAACATCGTCAGTGTAATGGGGAATTTAGGTCTCCTGCGTTTGTTTCAAGAAATTTGATCTTGACAATGCTGCAGTTCTTGTTACTCCCCTTGCCGCCCCGCTATAGCTGCACCTTGTACAGTTTCTCTCGGTGTTGGTCCCGTCTCAGCTGTTGTTGTCGTTGTTGTCGTCATCGTTGTTGTTGACCGTGATGTTGTTTTGGCGAATCTGTGAGAGCTCCATTTTATAGCTGCACTGAAGGCCCAAACAAGATGTTTTTCGATAATTTGCGTTAATTTGCATATTTTTTGACAACACCATATCAATCAGGATATATGAGATTTGATGTTTGCATATATAGTTCCATGGCCGAATGCCCAGGTCGGGCAACATCTTTCGTGTCCTTCCGCAGCCGAGCCTCTTCTGCCAGTAGTCCCTCGATCAAACTTGAAACCGTATTGGAATAGATTGATGTGATGTGAGAGGAGTAGAAGTTTAGGGCTCATTGGAATTATCTGAACATGTTGAAAAAGATCGCATGATTGGGTGTGATTCCATGATTCCGTGATTTTTTCGTGTAAGACACTGATAGATCGTGGATAGACAATTTCAATTCAGATGCTGATTGCCGCTCCTGTTTTCCTGCAGGCAGTTCCCGACGACACACCCTGGGGCATGAAGGCGAGACGCCAGGCTCTGCAAGGTCTGCACGTCGCTTGGCGTGTCATTCGCATGTGAAGCTTGGTTGTGTGGAGCAGGGCAGATTTCAGCCACCAATCACTAGTATCACTAGTCAAAACACGGGATGAGGTTGTGGAATTGCCCGGAATTTGCCTTTTGTGAATTTGGATCCATTTGATTTCACAGATTCATTCGCACCTTCCAATCTCATCCAATCTCCTGCTTGGACTGCAGTCTTTTGAGGAAGGAGTCGACCCCATATAACGTCGTACACACATGATATCACATGATTACATTGTACTGTATATTAATTTACAATTTAGTTTACATATATATATACTGTATATGCGTATGCGGTATACGTACAATCAAATTATTATATGCATGCATGCATATTATGATTTGTAATGATTTGTCGTAATATAAAATATGCACCAAAATTGAACAAGTGTTAATGTGAATTTCTTTGCGTCAGAGCTTGCCCGCACCGGGACAACACAAGCAAACCGAATCCTTTTGAAGCAAAAGTCACATGCGGGAACTGCACTAGGCTGATCAGCCAATTTCCAAAGCACATACTGTAATATGTTCGCTCATTTGTTCCCTCATTTCTCTGTTTTTTGGTGCTACCATGCAAACTACCAGCAGAAAGAAAGGCATTCCCCCAGCTAAAGCTGATCTGCACCGGAAAGACTCTCCCTTTTGCACCTATTGGTGTGCAAGGCTACGGGCCGGAGCGCTTCTTCTACGATCAACAGAGCTACACAGGCTCAGATGCGAAAGAAACCAAATCTAGGAGCATCAGAACTCAAAGAATAGCCTTCACTGGTGTTCCCACCATGAACCTGAAGCTTAGTTGAGTAAGGTAGCCAAATAGTTGTTGTTAACATGTGACATTTCAACTATCCTTTGACCGCTGTTTGATCCAGTTCAAGCCTGAGCTTGAGCTGGCTTCAGTGTTGAAAGAGACAATGCATAGATTTGCAGAGTGCTTGTTGTGTGGGAACTTGTGTTTTTGGGTGGCTGCTGTTCTAGCTTCGTCTACAGTACCTTGAAGATTGCTGCAAGGCTCTCATCGCTTGGGAGGGCCTTCCGCCACCATGGATGCCCCCAGTGACCTCAGTCAAATCCTGCGAAGGCAAGGGTGGTGCAAAAGAGTGGGTCAGTTGTCAATGTCAGAGTTTTGAGCAGTATTGAGTTCTTCTTTTAAGTTGTTTCTTGCAGTCTTCAAGTTTCTTATCCTTTGATATCTTTGATCGTTGTGTTGACCTGTTTCCGTTCTGAGTGGGGTCCAGAAAAGCCTTTGCCTTGGCTTGTGTCTTTTTGTGGATGTGAGTGAAAAGTCAACCGCTTTGCTCCTAGGGATTCAGAAGCTTCACCGAGAAGTGCAAGAAGCCCCCGCGGATCATTGGTGCCTTGCTTCGCTAAGCGGGCGTTTTCCTTGTGTGAAGATGTTGCATGCAGACTATGGCTCGTATATGATCGTATGACATGCATCCATGAAACCTGAAGCTTTGCCCAGAAGAGGCACCTAGCACAACACCAATCACGCAACCGACCACAACATGCAATACCCATTGTGACAATGTATCATGTCAAATGGCATTAGTCCTGGGCAAGCACTTTTTCAGCTAACTGACAGATCTTTTCTCTCGCTTTCACAGTCAATTGTTATTTATTCTTAATATTCAAATTCATTATGTATAGGGGTTTTCAATTGAATGGAGTAGATACTCGTATTTGACAACATAAAAATATATAAAATTGCAACACCCGGTTTCTCTTGCAAAGAAGTGGAACATGTTTGAACAGGATCCTTTCAGCGCTTTAATTCTTCGAGTTCCCTTTTTGCAGGAGCTGTCACTGGGAAGAGCAAGATCAGTGTCGCGTGCATCCTTTGCAAGTTTGCGCTCCGAGGCAGGGCAAATTGGGACGAAGAGAGCATGATCATATCATGTATGATTTAGAAAGAAGATTCAATAAGTATGTCTCGAAAGATATTGCGTGGAGCTTGCTCTTGGCTGCACAGGGCCAATCGTCAAAGGATCCGCGATCAGTCGCTGTGGCTTCACGAGCATCTCGAGCATCCATTGCATCCATGGCCTCAGCCGATGAGGTGCCATGTGCCATCAGAAGGGCACTTTGGATATCTTTCGGCTCCTGAAAAGTGAATAGGGAGATGGCTTTCTTCTGAAGTGAGACCGGGACGGATCTTTGTGGTATTTTCCAGAAACATTTGGGCATCCTAACATTGTTTTATGAATTCACAGACTATATCAGACAATAATATTTCCAAGTTGCAAATGCCCCAGCTGGCACTAGACGAGGCCATGTCCAATTAGAGTTGTACATTGCACCATTCTGCACCTGCCTGACCAAGGTGTCTCCAAGACTGAAGACCGAGACGCCACGGAGTCACTTTGCTTTTAGAATGTAGCGGTTTGTTTGGCAGAGATCGAAGGTAACGAATTGCAGGCTGTTTAGCAAGGAGGAACCTAGATGGATGGATAGCAAAAGAGTCGCAGATAGCAGCGCTTCTTTGTGAACTCGCTGGTTTCAGTTGCACACGGAAATCTCTCGCATCCCGGAAGCCCGCAATCCACCAAGGCGCACGTTCCTCCAAAGTGAACTTGGAGGATTTCAGATATGGCCCTGAACGGTTCTTCTATGATTCAAGGCCCCGCATTTTTGCATCACACACTTTTCCACACAAGCACAAGTGCGATGAAGTTGTGCAGCTTGGCCATGGCAAGTCATAAAGAACTATGTAAGATATTATATATAAGATTTCTATATTATGCAATGGTTACGGACCGTACGCGATATCAAATGATATCAGTATATCTGAGGTGGTAGATATAACGATGAATTGGTAGATGAAAAGGCAATAAAAGGCATAGATGTTTGTTTGCTATGATGCTCTTCGCTTTCCCAGCCAAGTGCTTCTGGTGCCAGCATTGGAGGACATACACCGGGGTGCATAAGAACGGTGGTCCAACTTGTGTGGACATCAGGGAGCCACCAGTGGCATCAGAAAGTCAGGCACACTACTGGAGAGTCACGGGTCATGGATAGTTGACTTTGCTCACAACTACGAGTGATAATAGTCATACGTACATTTACCAGACTGTACCAGTATGTACCTTTTGTAAAGTATACAGTTATCCCCAGTTTCCGGAATTCAGTTGAGGCCAGAAGTCTGCCAAGTCTTCAAAATCAGAGCCAACATGCTGCTATGGAATTGCCACAAACACATAGAAATGCATGGAAGATTCAGCAAATGCACGTATAGATATACTGCAGATACAATGGTTTTGCCCCCGCTTGATAAGATAAAAGCTCGGTGGCACCAGTGTCAGGGGGGCGAAGCACGAAATGCAACGCGCAGCAGGCTTGGGCCATGGTTTCAGGCTTCCGCAAAATCTAGGAAGCACTGCAGCACATCCCATTTCGGCATAGTTCCGCAACTTGGGACTTGAGATGGTGCCAGGGCTTGGTCAACGATGTCTTCACGCAGCAACATGCTGGATGACACCTGAGGAGGCCCGCCAATGCATCAAAGGAATCCCAAAATATCCTGAAATCCTAAGGATTATTATGTAAGGCTAATGGTTGGCCGCAGATAAATCGTTCATCAATACAACTCGTTAGGCACTGATCCTTGGTAAAAAGATGTAAGAAGCATTCCGATTCCTCCAAAGCTTCATAGAAATTCATGACATGCAACACCGTGATGTAGCACATGCATTATACATTACTGTAAGTCATATATTGCCTACAGCAATTCAAGATGTATTTGCAATGCGTCGGCGATTAATTCAAACGCATGCAGGTGGCGGGCACCCGCGGACATCGGGACGGAGCCTGGAGTGATGCTCCCTTTTAAGCTGCCCTCAACTCGCGACTCGTGCCACAACTAAAAGCAATTGACAGGTAGAGCAAGGAAATGGGATGAAATTTCCACGTGCATGCAACATCATGCAACTGCGGATTATGGATACCTTTTATTGTTTCAACTTTCACAGAAGACTGGCTGTAATCCTCACCCAGAGTATTGCAGATGTTGACTGTTTGTTGATGTGTTGGGCATTGCCAGGGCTGTCCGAGAATTCATGGACGCCTCATGTAGCCATCTTGCAAGTCAGGAGGCACAAAACAAGCTGAATGTGGATTTTAGAAACGATTTTAAGAACGATATGCAAAAGGTGCATATTACCTCGACAGGAAGTCTTTTTCTGCTGGAAGTTTGTTGCTTGAGGAATGGGTTCAGACAAAGCTGTTTGTGGGACTCCTGGGAGGTGTGTTTTGAAGGGACGTTTCACCGCCTTTGGCAGAGCAACGCAAATAGACTACGTACTATTCGAAATTCGTACGACTCTTTGTTCCCGATCATCTCTCATACCATCATTACCATGAAAATCATTAAAGACCCGTGCAGCATATTCAAGTCGCTGAATGTGGCCGATGGAGGACACACATCCTTGACCGAGCCCAAGGCATGCAATTCACTCGTCATCCTTTGGCTCACAAAGCACCACACTGAAGAAGATTTTGAATTGAAAGCAGGCGGCATCCAAAAGCTGTCGAGGTTCAGGACGAAAGCAGTTAATTAGGAGTTAATTAGGAGCAGCTCAGCAATGCTTGATGTTGGTGGGACAAGATTATGAGAGAGCTGCGTGAGAGTGTTGATGGCCCTGCCCATAAATGTTGAAATTAAGAACTGCAGGATGCCATCCTTTCCACGTCTTACATGAGTGTGCCCATGCATCACATCCACTAGATGATTTGAGTGACCATGTCTATACTTAGGAATCTTAGGATTTGAAAGATATTCAGGCACCCTCAAAGTCACAGTTTTCAACAAAATGAATCCGACAGTAGACTAGAATCTGATCCAAATGCCCAAAATGTTTTAGCAAAGTGATGGACAACTTCTATTTTGAGTCGTCGCATTTGAGAGACGGCCTGTTGAGTGTTCCAAACGCGGTGTGGTTGCTTGAGAAGCCGAAATGTCGAAGGGTGCCGAGAGAATGCATCGAGGGCTGGAAGCCACATACCACATACCAGTGATTTTTGGTGGATTCTGCCATGCCCCCGGTGCGTTGGGACATGCCAGAGCAGAGAAACTGCATGAAACTCCTGTCCATCAGTCCACCCCAGCTTTTCTCCAAACTGGCACCTGACGACACCCGCACCTAAGACATGTGTTCTGAGCGGATCAAAAGGGTGCCACCTGCAACGATGAGCCAAGATGAAAATATAGAGCTCAAGAGAGTTTGACAAGTATGTTGCATGGACGGTCAATCCTGGAGATTTTACCTCATCTCTGCATGCAAACAGTTTGCAAAGTTTTATGATGTGTCAAAATTCCAAAGATAGCATGACACTGATTTCTTCATCTCATACCTCACGCACATGTGTCAGGCAGGAGCTTCAGACCCGTTATCTTGGCCAGAAGCTAAGTTATTTAGTTTATCAGCCATGCTTCAGGATGCTCGTACTACGTTTCAAGCCCAGGCAGCGATGAGAACGCAAGGGGTCTCAGAGATTCCAAACACCATGGTGGATGAAGCAAAATCGCACAGAACCCGCCATGAATTCTACATTGTACGTATAGTCGCGTATAGTTACTGTACGTATCATGTATGATTTGTCAGATGTGTTTCGTTAAACTCAGTATACTGGGAATCAACAATCTCAGAAACTCAGTGGAGCAGATCCACTGCCATGTTTCGCTTGAAAGCCGGTGCAGAGCAGACCCCCAAGGCTGATGCAACTTTGGAGGCCACGTGCATGCACCTTTTCTGCTGCCATATGTCAGCAGTGAGTATTTTTGTAATGCAAGTACTATACTGGAAGCATTTGCAGATTTAGTGGATGTGGCACATGCTGCGCTCACCTCACATTTCCCCAGATTACCTCACCTGAACCTGGAATTTGACTTGGTCGCGATGGCTTGCTATTCATAGCGCATTTCATATCCATTCATCCTACGAGGAGTCATTGCAAGAAATGAGCACTGAGCTGGTCAAGGCTTGGGAAGTGTGTATTGTCCACATGCTGACTTCGTGATTAGATGCACCTTGACACATAGTGCAAATTTGGGTGTGTTGATACTTGTTTGCAGCTTGACTTCAGCTTTGGGAAGAGCGTTGCTGCTTCGGGATTGACAATAGAGAAGTTAACCCAAAACGTCCCAAAGCGGCAAGATAAAAGGAAACGGAAAAGTTGCTGCAGAGCGGCTTGCTGAAGCACGCCCCAAAAAAAAGCCTTGTTGCGGATAGGATTTGGTATTTGGTAAGATTTTTGGATCTGTTATTTCAGCAAGAAATAATATCCCGTAATATATATACTATGAAACATTATCGCTCGCATTCGCTCGCAGTTTTTTTTGTTCCCTCACAAAACATCACAAAACTGTTTGTAAAATTATTCTTGCTACTTTCAATTTTATCCTCGCTACTTCATAGTCTTAGCATTTGCAGAGATCTAAAGATATCTAAAGGTCACCCGTTAGATGACAGCTACTGCTGTCTTATTTGGTGAACTGGACTCAGGCTTATTCAAATGGTACTAATGTGTACATAGAAGGCCTGTGACCAACATAGCACATGACTTCACCGGCTAGCATCTGAAGGCACAAGGCCTGGCACGGCACCATCGTCAACAAGAAGAGGTCACGGACGAGGGTGGATGGTCATGGGTGTGTGGCAAGCAGAGACTTAAAGGGACTTGGACCAAGAATTGGCACAACATTGAAGCGCAATCACTGATCGCCTTGAATCGTGGTGCTTTTGCACTTGTTTGCCATCCGCACCCTGTTTTCTTTTGACTTTCTTTGTGTATGCAAGATCAGTGCAACTAGGACCACACAGAGTGTTTGATGTGACCAGAGGGTCTCCTGATGTAGGGAGAGCTTGCATGCACAGATTCTGAGTCCAAAGCTGACGAGGAGCTTCGACTGGAGCTGGGGAAGATGAAGGAGGGGGAAGAAATGGGCAGTTAGTCGCAGTCGGATGCAAAGACTTGCCACTTGTCGCTACTAAAACATCCTTGGTTTCGATAGACCAAGTAGTGAAGCAGAGACCTTTCCCTGGAATTACCTTTTTTAGGCCAGGGAATGAACTTCCTTGCAGGAAAGAATCAAGGCAACGAAAGACAAGCTTCTCTACCAGGACTCGTGCATTCACGATGCAGGGCTCATAAAAGATCGAAAGCAGTCACACATCAAACAGAGTGGGATCAGATGCCATCGTCCCAGATTCATTTGATCCAGCAGACGCCTCGAACCTGCCTTTGGATAGAGAGAATGTAAGACAGAGATATTTGTGTCTTGTTTTCTTTGCTTCGTATCTAGGAAGAGCATTTGAAGCTTCAACTAGAGACCTTGCAAGAGCTTGATGAGCTAGGGGCCAAGGCTGGAAGTTTTGCAACTTTTCAAGCTAGGTAGGGGAACTGTAGGGGACGGTAGGTTCATGGTAGTCAAGCCACTAATGACTAAGGCAAAAGATCAAGGGCGAAAGCGAAGTTGAGCTGCTCACGTGCCTCGTCCCCACGGCTAGACCGCGGGAAAAGGTGCCAACAATGTCCAAAAATATTCACTATAGATGGATGGATGGATGGATGGATGGATGGATGGATGGATGGATGGATGGATGGATGGATGGATGGATGGATGGATGGATGGATGGATGGATNGATGGATGGATGGATGGATGGATGGATGGATGGATGGATGGATGGATGGATGGATGGATGGATGGATGGATGGATGGATGGATGGATGGATGGATGGATGGATGGATGGATGGATGGATGGATGGATGGATGGATGGATGGATGGATGGATGGATGGATGGATGGATGGATGGATGGATGGATGGATGGATGGATGGATGGATGGATGGATGGATGGATGGATGGATGGATGGATGGATGGATGGATGGATGGATGGATGGATGGATGGATAAATAATAGGATTATTGATAGATAGCATATTAGACAGCATGTTATTGAATATAAATGAGCATTACTAGCTTTGTGCCGCAGCTGAAGGCTGGGCCTCCACCAGCAGGAGGAGGAGAACCAGGCCCTCCTGGAGGCAAACACTCAATTGCTTGAGGAGGCCACTGCTGAGCAAAGCTGTGCAAACAGGCAAACATTTCGGACTGAGTCGGATCTAGGTTCTGTTGCATACAATGCAGTGATGTGTAGTTACAGTGGGGATATGCAATGCATGAATATGTGATGCTAAGATTCTTCCAAACTACAGAGTCGTGAACTCACAGGACTACACACCAGTATACCGGTGTAACATATGCATTTGTAGTTAGGCACAGGTTGAAGGGCGGGCGAGACTCAGCCAAGACAATAAGAGCATCCAAGAACAATATTACAAAATGTTGGAAAGGTGTCAGACCAGAACCACAGATGGAGGGAAACCTGGCATAGCTAGAAAGCATAAGGGTATGTATAGACAGGTGGTACAAACAGTCAGGGGTTGACTGTTCACGAAGCAAGTGCCAATCAATGTGGGGGCTTTGTTTTCAAATTATTGATGGCTGAAGTCAATATTAATATATTCAGTCCTATAGTCTTTGAAAGTTGAGTCGAGTCCGGGATTGATCGTGGCACACGATCGAATTCCGAAAGGTGTCCAGCCGTTTTGGTGGAAACTTGGAGCAGTGGGTTTCATCCTCAGAAGTTGACCGGGATGGCAGCAAAACTGAGTCGGAGAGCGGGGACGATAAGAGAGATGCTGAATTTGTGCTAGAGGGTTGTCTTCCAGCCTTGTTCAGGAGAGCCTCATAGTCTCACTGCAGCATTTTGCAGTGCTCAGGTGTCATGGATTTTTCAATTCTGCAGGAATGATTGCTTTTCCAATTATTTGACGTACATGTGCAGGAGGTTTGTGTCGAGTTGGTTTTTGATGATAGTGACCGGATCAAAATGCACACCTTATATCTGATCAAGCTGGTCATTTGGTTCCCATGTTTGCCTCCGAATTCAAAAAAGTTGCCACCACGGGCGATTCAAGGTAATTCCCTTGTTCAGTGGCGTTGTTTCATGTCGTTTCACATCCCTGTCTTTGGCCCGGAAGCATGTTTGCACCTGTGTCAAACATGTCAAGCAAAGGCTGGCTTCTCCTATGAAGATCAGGCACCGGCAGAGTATGGAAGAACATGACCGACCACACACCACAGTTTCTTCATGTGAAGGAATCAGAAACTCTTGCGTTGAATAATGTGGCATACTACTGCAATCATCCTGAAATCTACGTACAAGAATCTAATCGAATCTATAGTGTGTTGATGCTTTGGCAATCTTTGTTCTATGTCATGTTGGCACATTGTTTGAAAGACTGCGACTTCTTGCAGCTTCTGTGGCCCGAGTACAGAGGGCTGCGGGCAAAACGATGCATCTTTCAATGAAATGAAAAGTTCTCCGGGCTTTTCAGCCTCCTTCGCGACAGTTCTTGTCCGAGCTCGCCCTCCTTTGCCCTCAGAGGCAGCTTATGGCCACTGTGTTCGGATCCTTGTTCAAGTTCGAGTCACTGAAGGCTGGTTTTTTCCAAGGCACAGCCCAAATCGACAGCAAATAGGGAAAAGGCATGAAAAGGCATGATTTGTTTGCGAGTGTAATTTCAATATTATATACTTGATCCAGCTATCCTTTAAGCCTTTGCATTCTTGCAAGTTTGGAAAAGTGAGGGGAATAAGAGGCCGCTCCTGTTGTGGTAAAGTTATGATGGTGTTTTCCCCCAGGCATCACGTGACAGTCAGGCAAGGCTGTTGAGGGGAGACCAATCAACGTCCATGACTAGGACCAGGACTAGGATGCAAGCAATGATCATCTCTTTTGTTGGCCAAGGACTGAGGGCAAGAAAGTTGTCCTAACAAGCGAGACTGAAGCACCTGATGGTGGTAAGCGCACCAAGGCAATTGAATGCCAGTATGACAAGGTCCTGGGGACACTCAGCTATACCACCATACCACCAAAGAATGCATCATAGTTTTGCAACTAATAAAGTGCAAGAAGTGCACGAAGCGCTTGAGGGATAGACTTGGTGTGATTTCTGCACAGGTATGAGATGGTATGAGTATTTCCCCACCTGTCAGGTGAGGGTTGTTAGATTTTATGTCAGACTCTTCTCCTCCTCCTTCTCCTTCTCCT
>DF243152.1:0-43797 GCA_000507305.1 Breviolum minutum Mf 1.05b.01 | reverse complement strand
GGTTTGCTGGAGAAGTGATTTGGAGTAGTTGTGCCTTGGGGTTCAACGAAACTTGTTTTGGGTTTTGTGTTTTCGCATTCAAAGACTTAGCTTGGTTGAGAATCGGTGCATTGTGTCTCTACTACCTCAGTGGTACTCCTACCTTGCGCAGTTTCATCTACGAGGACGTGGGTGAACCAACCTCTCACCCGTGCTCATAACAGAAATGGCGAAAGGCTACTACCACATACCCTGCAAGACCTTGAGTCACGTGGGACATTTATATGGTGAATTTGCTATGGCATTGCGGAGCAGTACTGAGCGGCTTCGGGATTTCTGAAAGCGTTGAGTTTCACGTAGTTGTCTGGGTGTCTTTCTGTGTTGTTTTTGTTTTCCCTGGAAGCGAGAAAACAACAAAAACAACAAAACCCAAACACACACCCACCAACAAGCACCAAACAAAGCACTGCCAGAGAAATTCGCAAAACTAAGTGAGACAAGGTGAAACATTTTTTTTTGTGCCCATGCCGTGCCCGCTCGAAGCTCAGACGGTCATAAAAACGTTTTGTCTTTGATTGGCTATTCCCACATGTTGGAGAATAGGTGAGTTCTTATTAGCTTTCAATCTCACTCGAATTTCCAGTAGTTTACCGACCATGTCTCGTACTCGCCCGGCAATGCAGGAAAAAAGAATAAGTCTGCCCTATAGACGCATAGCCAATAATCTTCGCAGGTTTTCAGAGCTGAGGTCAGACCAAACATCGATGTCATTTGGAGGTGCATGGAAACTTGGAATTTGTCAGCTTGTATTCCCAGTCAAGTCTCTTGACTCTGTGGACGCCTGTCAAGACTTTTCTCTAAAGGCTCGGATGTCTTCTTTACAGACTTTGGACGGAAATATCAAAGCCAATCGACCTGGAGCCACATGTCAGCGAAGGAACATCAATTTTGCGAAAGGTAGTGATTTCGAACCTGAGCTCTGGCCGTCTTGGCATCTTTTGTTTTTGGTGCAAGTTTCGAGCACATCACTTAAAAACTTGGCTTGTATGTTGGGCGTTTTTTCGTGATTGTGTTTGCTTGTTGTTTTTTTTTTGGTTGGTGTTTGTGTTGCTTTTTCTTATTGTTGACCAATCATTGCGATCGAGTTATCTACCGATGACTATTTTAGCACAGTTACGTGACTGCCACAGTTGTTATGACGAGCGCAGCATTGATCAAAAAAAAAGGCGTTTTTCCGTGATTGCCACATCGTCCTGGTGCGTGCAATGGATGAACAAACACACAATTCAAACAATTGTGTGTTGGGTTTCTTTGTTATGAAACTTGAATTGGCGCGAACATTTTTTTTCGCGCATTTTCAGCTCGGCTCAAAAAACAAACTACCAGCAGTTTCGATCTCGTTGTGATTGGCCAAAGAACTTTTTCTCATACCCTTTAACAAGTTTTCAACCACCAAAGAATTGTTTCTGAATTAAGCCAGATTTGCTTTGAAAGCTCAGAGCTTTGATCTTACTTGTTGGATTTTCGCTGAATCACTGGACATCTTTTATTGCTTGATTTTCAGCAAGATGGCCAGGAAACTGTTTTCCATAGCTACTTGACGAGAGCTGTTTCTTTTATCTTCAAGAAGATCGGAAAGGTGGCCAAGGCTGGCAATGTCGGAACTCGTGTCGATTGTGGGCTGGGTCAATTCGACTGCAAAGTGGGACCTGTTTCTTCTTGGCGGCGCATTCTGTGTGAGTGGCCTTGTGTCTTCCTGGCCTGCTGGCCAGCCAATGTATGTCCTCGTGTATTGTGCTGCTGTGTCTGGAAGTGAGACGGAGTGGGACGGAGTGGCTTGTTTCCGGGATTTTGGGCCTCTCGGCTGTCAGAAAGGGCTCTTCTACACGTCTGTAGTCTATAGTCTCCAAAGAAATAAATGTGGTGGTTTCCACGTCCGTCGTGCAGCGGTTTGAGGGTGGCTTTTCACCTTGGGTACATTGCTCTTTCGTCGAAGTGCAGTGCTGAGAGGACTCTGAGTGGCCGGCTTGTTTCTTGTGCTGCTTGGCAGTTTTTGTTTTCACCGCTTTGTTCCCGAATGACACTGTCATTCGTCTAATTCGTTGCTTTTGTTTCAAGGTGGTACATTTTTGTGTCGTTAAGAGCGATGCTCGAGCTATTTGGGCAAAGCCCTGTTTGCGACGCTTGATTGCATTTCCTTTTCTGCTATACTCATCACCTCTTTGACATTAAGAGCCTCTTTGACCGACAATGCCAAGAGCTACATCGGCTGCAGCGCAAATTTTTTTTTGGTGCGAACAAATTTAAACATGGCCGATTTGCCGAACTTGCGGGCGGCTGGGATTTGGTTTTGGATCTTTGTTTTAATTTGTCATCGTGTTGTTGTTGGTCGTTTTTGCGGTAGTCTTGACAGAAACAAATTTATGTGAGTTTTTGGCAAACCATTTTCGGGAAATTTCTGAGCACTTCGTTCAGGAACGGTTTTATGGAACAAGTCTGGATGTTGGCAAATTTAAACTCCATGGTCAAACAAAAAATTTGAAGATCAGATTGCTGCACATTTTTTTTGTTTCATTAAGAAAGTCAGCCAATGATTGGACACTTCATTATGTAAATATTGTGTGGAGGTGACATTTATTGATCATTGATAACATATAAATTTGGAACCACAATGATGTTGATTGGTATGCATTTGTTCTCTAGACGATATCTCTTCTAACATTGCAAAGTAGACACAACAGTTTGGATCAAGGTACAACCAAACATTTGGAAAAATATGCGGAAACATTTGGGATTTTCCGATCGTTTTTTTCATTTTTTTTTGCATAAAATATAACGACTCGGCCCGACTCGGCGTTTTTCTGGGGTAACACACAGAAAAAACCCAAGCTACGAAGTTGCACATTACTTTTGGTACCAAACCAAAATGATCAAACAGAACAAACCACATATTCCAAAAGAAACTGACGTGATGGAATCAAATCCAGGGATATCGTGATGGTTCCAAGCCACCATGGTTTGCACCTCAGTGATGTCGATGAGGTGGTGATGGTGTGACACATTGCTTTCGCTTGAGGCTGTGGGCCCACAAATCTCTCCGCTGCTGAGCCTTTCAGTCCCTCAATTGGGACCAAAAAATGCCCGGCAACCTGAGAAGAACTCCTTTTTTTCAACGTGCGAAAAATGGATTAGATTTGATATCATGTTTTGGTGCAGCTGCATGGATGGAAACGCTTGAGTTCTTTTTCGGGAAACAGATTCATTTTCGGATCACACCTTTGATTCAGCTTGCAAATTTTGTTAAGGCTACAAAGGCTGCTCAGGTAAACGCTCGCCAGTAGCAGCCTCAATCAACATCTGGGGAAGGGTTGATGGTCCAATTTCCAATGGTTGATGGATCAATGGGTGCCAAATAGAAATATATTTGTTCACATGAAAATCCTGTGCTTGGTGAAAAGAACGTGTTATCACCGGCCCTAAATACTGGTTGAGTTGTGTATGGCAAAAATTGAGTTGTGTATGGTTGCTGTTCTCAGGTCTCCGCTACAGCCCCGTAGCACGCCCCTTGCTTGGCCACAAGACGTGACTGAGCGGGCCCGTGCTCCCCGTGCCCGGGCATCCGGGCTTGCGCCTGGTGTGTCTGGTGCACGGCCGCGGGTGTCCTTTGAACGGGCCTGCGAGCCATTGAAGTCGGGCGAGATGAGCCCTGCCGATTGGTCTGGATCGCTCCGAAGGGGTTTAGGACCTCCAAAACCCATCAAGGTCGAACCTCCCAGTAGAGCCTTGAGCGATTTGGCACAACATCTGGGGGTAGAAGAGTCGCCCAGATATAAAAGGATGGCTACACCTTCTAAAAGAAGGATGCCAGAAAAAAAACTTCAAACTGTACCTAAGATGCAGCCACATGCATCTCCTTTCCCAAAGAGAAAAGCATCTCCACAGATGCAACCTTCCAATTTTAATCATTTCACAGATCGCGACTTTTGGGAGTTTGAAGCTCATCCTTCAGCGGAGCCTTCGGGTGTGCCATATGTGGAGCCTTGTCACAAAAAAACTGCCGGTTTTCATCGGTTTTTTTGGAAGGGACAGTTTTGAATGACTTGATGGTAAATTGGGGGCATCGACTAGGGGTGGAAAGTGTGAAGGGTCCAAGAAATGTCAATCTTCAAGAGGTTGGGGCCTTGGATTTCTTTGGACATTGGATACTGAGGAAGCCTCGGAAGTGTCTGACAGCCTCCCAGACATGGGTTACAACTGGCTAGGGCCTTGTGTTACAACTGGAGTTGGATGGTTGGAGTCCGTTGGAGAAGTTACTCAAGATTTCACCGAGAGAAGAATGTCACGGCAGCGAGGCCTTCGGAGCAATTTGAGCCTTTGGGGTCTATGATCCGTTCCCTTGAGTTTCAGGCCGGTGGTTTCAGGCTGTTCTTTTTTGTGGAGCTAAAAATTGCATTGGTGCAATCAGTGAGCAATTTCCTGTTGTCCCCGGACGTAGTGGGAAACAAAGGCTTTTGGCCGATCATTTGTCATGATGTCATTATGCCGAATGGCGAAAATTCACAAGGTTGGAGCCCTTTTTGAGCTGATGGACGTTGGAAGCTGAGTTGCAACAGCCAAACCCTTCTTGTGGGCGGAATGTCGGTGAATTGGACGAGTTCTTGGCGACCTGCCGGGGCCAGGGTTGTAATTCTTCGTAGGTGCGACATGTAGACTTGAGATGGTGGAATTCCCGAATGAAGAAGATGTATTATATGCATATAATATATATATATATATATTAGTGGCGTGGTTGCCGAGATACAACTACTGCAGTTTATCTTGGAGAATCCTAGATGATATCACTCCCATCTGTCAAGGGCTACATAATTATCAAGACTCCAATTTGCACATTGAGTGACTGAGATGAAGCATCCAGGGGCTAATCCAAACCTTCCGATCCAGGCACTGAATAATGCAAGTTCAGCGGTCCTTTGCCAAGGCTCATAGTGCTGAAGCAGATGCTTCAGTGTTGGAGGTCATCAACAGGCCTTCGTTTTGTAGGATGCTTGGTCTGCCGGTTTTGCCCGTGAGGGAACCGATCCACCTGTTGCATGATTCATTTTTTCGCAGGAAGCGCGAGGCGGTACATGACACCTTTCAGGCCTTGAAGGAGGCAGTTTGGTGGACCAGGTGACATCCTTGCTATCCTTGCCATCCGCTTGAGGGTCCGGATTTTGCAGCTATCAGATAGTGAAGTGTTTGGTTGGCTTGGAAAGATACTGGTTACTGGACTGCTAAATTCTTCAAGAATAAGCTTGATGGAATTGAAGAGAGGTTCTCAAGCTTTCTGCTGAAATATCGCCTCGGGCAGGAATTTCAGGCCTGAACGTTGAAAGGCTACAACTTTTTGGGTTCTGAGCCCATCATGTTGTAACATGTGTTGCTTTCATGCTTTGCCTTGCTCAAGCTATTGAGCACTCAGCTCGAGTATCAATCCCAAAATGGACACATGGAGATGTGTAACTGCAAAAAAAGCGAAGATGAGGCTTCCAAGTGGCTTCCAACTACAATAAACACTTCCAGTGTGGAAATCATCTTCTACAATCACAAGTTCAACTAAACCATTTTGCGCTTTTGAGGAAGCTGGAGTGGGTGGGTTATACGGTTATACCTACATGTCCAACAGATCAATGTAGCATGAAGATTTGGATGATGCTACTGATTACCAGGACTATATTACCCATAGGAGCAGCTTTGCCCCGGAGATGGGGGGCTTATGAGTCATGAATCCACCAGAGTGGGAGGCTTGCGATGAGTCTGGTACTCAAATCGCATTCTTCCTCTTCTTGTTCTTTTTGTTGTTGTTCTTCTTGTTCTTGTTCTTGTTGTTGTTGTTGTTGCTGCAGTTGTTGGTGCTGGTGCTTGTGCTGGTGGCCATGAAAATATTTGAAGGTTGTGGATGCTGTTGTTTTCGTTGTCCTTTCAGGTTGGATGTCTCTTCAGATGAGTCCTCAGAGGCTGGATATAAAAATGACAGTTTTTGTGGATTTTTAAAGATTAACAGTTTCGCATCTTGGTGTCATGAGAGCTTTGATGGGGAGCATCACAACCTGTTCGTCTCAAGATTTTCCCATCCTATAAACTTGGCCAACATTGGCTGACCAGGAACAGGGCTCTGGTACAGACTTGCCGCGCAAAGTGCACTACTCAAATGTGGGTTTTTGTAGCGAAGGATTTGACATTGCGACATTCCTGTGTGTCACATTGACCTGCTTTGCTTGGAATCGACGAAGAAGGCAATGTAAGAACCGAAGGAGTCCTTGTGCGTGGTTCGAAACGGTGCGAAGACAGCTTTCAAGAATAGTATGAAAGGTCGAAGAACATGAAAGTGAGCACTATCACAAGAAGATAGGTTCCAATCTCCGCTGTTTTTTGTTTTGAAAGCCGAGTTAAACATAACCAAAGATTGAGTCAGATGTTGTGTCAATATTTGCCCTTCAAAGGTCCCAAGAAAAGTACGACTTTTGAGTGGATTGCACCTTGGATCAACTTGGATCAACTTGGATCAACTTGGCTGGTGATTTTTGGTCATGGCTTAAAGGTCAAGGATCGTAATATGGGCCCCTCAAGACGGTGTAATATCCTCAAAATCATCAGCTTAGAATTTTCTATAAAAAACCTTGGACTTGGATCTTCAACAAATTCCATTGCCTGCTGTGGCTGCAGGCTTAATTGATATGAATTTATATGAATTGATCTCATGTGTCATCCTGTGGTAGTCTGAGAATGTGGTGCGAAAGTAATTCGAAACCTTTTTGCAAGTTGATCACAGTTCAGCAGTAGAGATGAATGAATCCCATGCACCGTGAGGCCTGGATTATCCATTGCCCATACAAAGCTCGGGAGCTGAGTGCCAGTGCTAGATGGGATCCATGTTTGAAATGGGTGACGGCAGGTCTTGGAGTATAGATGTGCAGATTGATATTGTCAGATGTACATTGTATATTGATATAGTTCATTTGATTAATTCTTTGTTTTGCAGATTGGAACGACATAGATGACTTGGATTCAAGACTCTTTCGATTTCTTGCATCCTAGGAATAAGAACGGAAAGTGCCATACGCACAGTTCCGTTGATTGTGTTCATGTCTTACACTTTCTGTCTTCAAGATGCGGTTACGCCTGCTGCCATCCTCTCAGCCACACACACATAACGGCAAAGATCGGGATAAAGTCCCATGCACAAAGGGCATGAAAGTGTTAAGTCCCATGCCATCAGATGGTTACATCAACCTCACCCACTGTTTCTTTTTCCGTGGGGACTGGCTGGGCCGGTCCCACTTGTCCGAACGTGTGTCCTGTTCCGTGCCCCGAACCTCGCGGCGTCTGATCTGCTGGCCCGGTAAGACAGATAGCCCCAAAGCGATGGGCCGACGACATACCGTGCTGCTACAAAGCAGTGGTCGTGCGTTGGGGTTAGGGGTGTGGGACCTCAGAGCAAGGGAGGACATTTAGGTCAAGGATCAAGCCTCTTGTGGCCCTTTGCAAGATCTTTGGGCAGTACTGTACTGTATTTAGTATATAGTGGAGACTCATGTTTCTTGTTTGAAAGGACCTGCCTTCAAATTTGTTTGACGTCCTGAGCCACTACAAAAAATCAGTCAAGTGTCTTGCAGCTTTCCAAGGCCAATAAGCACGGCCAGTGCAATATTCCTGAGATACCTAGCAACCTGGACTATGTACAGGCCAGGGATATCTTGGTATCGTGCCTTTCGGAAGTTTCAAGTTTCGGATTTCAAGTCTGACCATCAGTTCTGCTTCTGCTTACACTGCAGTGTGAGAACTTTACACCCTGCCCACAACTCGTTTGCAAGGGATCTATACCATGATGAAGGGTTGTCCAAGAACTTAGAAGTCGTTTTGGTAAGTCAAACTGAACCATCAAAAAGCTGTGTTTTTTTGTTGGTGATGCAGCTCTTGGTGTTTCAACTTTCCAATGCAGGTCGCCACAGGCACGGCACACAGTGTTCTGCTGAGAAGCGATGGCCGGGTCGTGGCTTGTGGTGATAATCGGTCCGGGCAATGCGACGTTCCACCCCTGGAAGATGGCTTAGAGTGACTTGGTTGCCATAGGTGATGGTTTTTGGGATTGTTTTGGGATTGTTTTTTCAAGGTAAACTGAAAGACCATTCAGTAGTTATGAGGTTGTGAGACCACTATTTCCTCAGAAACAAAATGGTGGATCTACTTGGACTTGGATCATCATCTAAGCACAGGATCTTCCCCAAGAGTGCAAACAGAAGAAGCTACTTGGGGATTTGCCCAACAGAAACCACTTTTCCAGGAACTCGTCATTCCTGCCATCCCAAGTTGTTATGGATATGCTAGACTTGTAATTTCTTCATGAATACCAATATGAAGTCACATTGACATGCACAACAGGATGATCTGAGAGATATTAGGAATTTAGGTTCTGGGTGGAAAACCTGGGTATTTTGGCCCCAAGATTGAAACGAAGTGTCACAAGTCACGCTCCATCGCTTGTCATGGAAGTCTTGTTGGTTTCAGGTATGTGCAAGTCTCTGCTGGGGGTAATCACACTCTGCTGCTGCGGAGTGATGGCAAAGCGTTTATGATCGGAGACATTTGGCCGTTCCGAGTGTCTCAGCTGTCCGAGGAATTTTGGAGACACAGGGCACTGCCATGTTTGCAGGTTGCTGTTGAAGGTAGGCCTGAATGTTGGAGCAAACCTGGGAAGATTAGCTTGTGCTCCTGATTTCTCCTAGGACTTTCCAGAACCAGAGGGAGATGAAAAGATCGTTCAGGTCGAAACAGGCGGGTGGTGTGATGTCATTTTGATTCAGAATTTGTGTGGAACGCAAGCCAAGTGATGATCTTACTTTTGAGGGGTACCTTTGGTTTTTGAGGCATTTCATCCCTAAAAGCTGAGCAGGTTGCATTTTGCATTTTGAGTCAGAAAGTTGCTGTTACAAAGACTGACGCTTCACCCTGGGAGGTTTGTTTCACTCAGTGGTGCTGACAAGCAATGGCAACTCATATGCGTAGCTTGGTCTTTTCAGGTATATATTAGCGACATCATTCATGATGTGAACTTCTCGGATTTTCGGGTGGTTCACCAGACATCTCAACTGAGGAGAGCAGACAATGAGGCGCATGAGCTGACTGTCCCACAATTAGAGAGCAACCGGAGGCCGCGCAACGGATCGAATGAAGAAATCAGACCTGAACAAAAACACGACGACACCAGTTCATCCAGACTGAAATGCTGGCAGGTACACGTCGGTCTCTGCCGGGGACTTCCACATCGTTTGGTTGAGAGATGATGGACAGGTAGTTGCTGCCGGCGATAATCGATACGGCCAGTGCCTTCTCCTGTCATTGCTTGGAGCTCCGTCACATCGAAACTAGTAAAAAATGATTTGCAGGAACAGATCTTCCAAGAAGTTTGATACAAACAATGTCATTCTTGCAGTTCTAAGAAGGACCAAGTGCTTTGGGTTCAGGAGTGGTTATATTCCTATATTTGTTGCTGATAAAATTGTGGGTTGGAAGGTGGAATCCTGATTTCTTTGTTGAAAACCTGGAAGTCATGACTGAACGGCATGATCAAGTGGATGGACAATCGGCACCCCTTAAAAGTGCTTGGAGAATTATCAGCCAGATGGGGCGAAATTGAGTCTGTCAGGTTTTCTTCCGCATTTCAGTCGATCTTTTCATGCTATGTGTGCTCATCTTGAACTTCTGATTTTTCCTGGGCCTTCTGATTCGCTAAGGTGCAGCATCCCATTCTTGGAGCAAGGCTTCGAATACACCCAGGTTGGAACGCTTCGTTGGGGTTGACCGTTGTGGTTGGTCAAGGCGGCACTTGTTTCGCTTGGTTTCGAAAACACCCAGGTCTCAGCTGGTGGGTTGCACACCGTTCTCCTTCGGAATGATGGAAATGCCCTTTGCGTAGGCAACAATCGGTGCCTTTGGTGATTGGATACGGGTGGATTAATATGACTATTTGTACCTATTTTTACGAGGATATGGATGTTGAGGACACATGATGGATTTTCGATGTTAGTCTACGTTGTAAGTGGGGAGTCCTCTTTTCCTTGGCAAGACGAATACACATTCTGAAATCACAGTTCAAAAAGTGTGCATGGCATGACGTGACATCTTCAGACACTTTGAAAACGAAGACAAATTCGATGGCGAAGAGAAGGCGAATAAAGGCGCAATCAGAGGTGTTGACACAATACCCAGTAAATACACTTCTGAAGGTTCTTGTGGATGTCTTGTTTTCATTCATAGGAGCAATTACAGTGGTCAGGGAGTTGTCAAAAATCAGTGGATTTTATGGATTTTTGTTTGGCAGCATGCTGGAAGGGAATCCCCATGGTCACAATTTCAGACTTCAACTGAGGTGTGGTCAATGCGACATTCCCACTTTGCCTGCCGGATTGAGATATGTGCCTTTGGCAGCATAGTGGGAAGTGGAAGCAAGAGACGGTGCAGACGGGTAATTTTCGTTTTGTTCGTCGCAATCATAAATGACTCATGCCACTTGTCATTGCCATCATCATCATCATCATCATCATCATCATCATCATCATCATCATCATCATCATCATCATCATCATCATCATCATCAACAACATCTTTGCAGTCCTCATCAAATGCCCTTTGAGTTTGCCATCCAAGGAAGACATTTCTGCAGGTGCAGTGCATACAGTACTGCTCCGTAGTGACTCCCAGGCAGGGAGTCCTCCAGATCCCAAATTGGACTTCCATTTGTCCGAGTTTAGATGCCAACTTTTAGTCAAGTCCGGATTCATATTCTCCCCCGTTTTATCCGGGAAGTAACTCAGGCCATCTTGTTGGGAAAGTTGCGTTTGGGAACCAGGTCTTGGCCTTTGGGTCTGACGACTGGGGGCAATGTCGAGTACCAGAGCTCCAGGCGGGGGGTGAAGTCTGCACTTTTGAGAGGCACCCATTTGGTTTCGGTGGTTGAAACAAAGATGTTTCTATTCTTTCACGGAAGCTTCCCGAAAAAAAGGTAAAATCCAAGTGGACTAAGTGATGACTCTATTTTCTTGATGGGGTCAAGCCTCACCAAAATTAACCGAAAACAGGCGGGTGAAGTCTATGTGCCCAGCCGCGTCCATTTGGCGGATCCGCCTATGGTCATGCAGCTCGTGCCTGTGACTGCAAGGGGAGACACGTAGGAAGGTCCACCTCCAATGTGGAGCTTTCCATTTTTGGGGCAGCTTTTTGGTGAAGGCATTTTTTCAAGAGAAAAGGCCTCCATGGTTAGAGAAACGCCGAAACAAGCTCAGGTTCCAAGCGATTCAGAATGCCAGCATTGGCAATGCCTCAGCCTAGCAGGACGTGCAGTCCTTAGCCCCTTGGCGTTGAAAAAAATATGGGGTATCTTGGTATGGTCGAAATTCTTTGGGGTGTTTTTTTTTGCTCATGGGATGGTCATATATGATTCATATGTCATACTTTTTGGGGATTGTTAACCCAAAAAAGAAGGTCCATCATTTGACCCATGATGAGTCCATGAATGGCTCTTCGATCCGAGGTTTCACGCTGTCTGAGGTGTGCTTTGAGGTGGGGGGGATGGAGATGGAACCTTTCGGCCTCAGAACATGTGAGGATTTCTTAGCATGTAAGAGAGCTACATTGGGCATGAAACATGGAGGGGGATCTCATGGACTTGAATGGATTTATCAACCCAACCGCATTGTGTGTTTGAATTTTCACTTTGATCATGAAAGGTTCCACTTCTTGCTACATCCTCCTGAAACAATCTAAAGACAGGCAATGAAAATCCCAATGGCATTGATTGCCACAGGAGTTCTGGTCGAATCTTACAGAGCAGCTGCGCCTTCCCAAACAGAAGCTTCAGGTTGGCGGAGATTCACCTTTTATCTCCAATGATCCATTGACCCTTGCTACGAATCCTGTTTAAGACCAAGTCTTGGCCCACAGTATTGGGATGTATTGGACAACTTGTTTTTTTCGTGGACATCCTCACCAAGTATAATTATTGCAAGTATTTCTAGCTGTTTTCATTGGCTTTCATCGGTTTCTGTGAGGATCTGTGAGGTTTGTATCTGGGCGGGTGTCCGGCATTGGATCATTGGCAGTTTCGGTGGCAGGTAGTGCTGCCCAACGGAGAACTGCTTTGTCACGGCAGGCTGGGTGAGGTGGAAATTAGTTATCCGAATCTTGCCGGGGTTTTTTCAAGGTCTTCAACTCGCCACTCAAAAAGTTGTTAAATTTAAGGCCTTCTGGCACCCAAAAACTCTTGCAGGAAAGGTGATGTCTCTTCACAAGTTCTCTTTGTTTTGCCTAAAGAAGATTCCGTGAAGAGAGATGCTCAGAGATGCTAGATTTCCAGATTTCAGAAAGCCTCTTTGGTCACCTGTCCAAACAACGACTCAGGCACTCCTGGAAAAGCTTGACGATGCAACGTGCGCTGGGCGCATGAGGCCAGGTGACCTACGTTTTTGGTGCACCAGTTTTTTCAGCTGGAAATCTGTGCCACTCTCCACAAAAACATGTCCACATCCCCCCAAAAAAACAAGAAAACCCCCTAAATCATCCGATAGAAGTACCATGAAATGCCCAAACTTCAAAACAAACAATTCCATAGTTCGATTTGAGCAGTGACCAAAACCCCTGGTTATTTACTGTATATGGGGGATTTTTAATACTACCTAGTTATTTTTGGGGATTATATATAATTATATATATATATATATTATATATAAAAGTTAAGCCATTTTAAGGATCCCCGGGAACCAACCAGTTTTTCATGCGGGAATCCCACCATAAGAACCAACCGTTACATGAGACAATCAACTACCTAAAAGATTGACGAGGTAGCGTTGGTCCCTTGGTGATGTCCTGGGTTTCTCCAATTTTTTTAGGGTTGTTTCAAGTGATTTTTGGGGGATTACAATAAAGCCATTGTAAGGATCCCTGGTAACCAACATCCCTCAGGCTCCATGGAGTTTTGTTGCTGAGGCTCCGTGGAGAAAAAAGCGTGATGTCGTTCCTTTCCACGGAGTGGCTCCAAGTTGTGACCCTCTCGCCAGCGAGGCCCAAGCGATGATGGACGATGCCTCAAAAGGACCCCTTTTTGAAAACAAAAAAAACGCGTGACAACAACGCATGTAGTTGATGAGTAAATGAGGATGTTTTGAATTTGGGATCCCTCCAACAAGTAGTTCATTCAGGTTGACATATTGCATTGCTTAGCTGCATCACTTACTAGATTTTTGGGCCAAGAGATCGATTTGAAGAGGCAATCACAGCATTACTCGAAATTGTGTTTATATGGGAAGAGGTTGACTTTTCAGCATCCATTGTAAAAAGTCTGTATTTGTGGATCTTTTGTGATGCGCCTTTAAAAAAGGCGCTTGAGGCATTGTGACTGTCATTCCGTCCCATGTAACATGCTCCCATGTCTGGGTTGCCACCTTTGTTCAATTGTGGGCTGCCATTGACGCTCAACGCGGACTCCGGATGAAATCTCCGTCGCCTTCTGAACAGAGAAGGATTGCGGAGGTTTTTCCAGAGCCTGCCAACCAAACAGCCTGCGAAATAATGAACCCTTGATTTCCATATCCATATGTTCATTTTGGTAGGTGTGCAGAGTGACAGACCTTAAGGACTCGTGTTTCAACATTTTGGGTCAATGTCTTGTTTGTATGTTTTCACCAGCTAGCCGTTGTTTGAAGCGGGGCTGCAGTCCCACATGAGTTCCAGCATTGGATGACACCACGGAAATTTCCCGGGTCCGTTTCTGGACGTTGATCCCTGATGATCCCTGTCTGTTCGGTGTCTCCAGTGTTTCGTTTCTGCCCTGCACAGTGGAAACCGCTGGTAAGAGGAGGAGTTTGCCCTCTGGCCCCGCGGGGAGATGTTGACACTGACATGAAAAAGTTGTTGAACAACGGGTGTTCTTGTATGCGCTTTCTACTCGAATGACATTCCGTGTGACTTGACACTTCCCTGTGCCATTGGCCACTGCCGAGATTATTGCAAATCATTGGCTACTTTCGGTCAAGAAACTTTGAAGATTCACTCAAGATCCAAGACTCGTTTGGAAGCATCCAGGGTTGCCAGGGATTACCGGTTACCAGGCCGGTGAAAGTGAGGCGATGCCAAGAGAAAGAAGTGTAGCAGAAAACAATTGGAGGAATTATGAATTCTATGCTAATTGAATTGCGGGACTACTATGGACTACTTATCTATGTAAGGTTTCTAGGGTATACTGTATACCATCAACTATCCAAGTACCATACATTTTCAGTCGGCTTGCCAGTCTTGATGTATTTTGTAGGAATTAGATAGTTAAGCTCTACTAGTGAACTTATCCCCCAGAGAATCAGCTGATTTTTGTCAATTTTTTTCAGCCCCAAATTTAATTTATTATTTTTTTTGACCGCAATTAGTAGCCAATCTCGGCTGTGTGTGTCTTTCGCTGCGACTCTACAACCGTTCAGCATGTGTGAGCTGTTTCATGCTGAAGGGTCGGTGAGTCCGGAGACGGCGGGTGTTTTAGCTAATACGTGTGACACGCGTTCTCGTTGCCCCTGTGCCGACTCTGGGGCCTTGAGAGAACGGAAAAAGGTGTTGCAATTTTGTGGGTGAAATGTGGGAGGGTTTTTCCCCCCAAGAATCATGGTGTTCGTGGATTCCATGAACCTCTTTGATTGAGGTTGAGCTATTCATGCCTCATAGGTGGACGTGCACGTGCTCAAAGGCTCGGACTGATGTGCACGAAGTGGACGTTCGAAGGATTTTTTTGCAGAAAATCCAGGAATAATGATTCTATCGACTGAAGATTTTCAACTTCAACCCTTTTTTAACAACAATCATACCATACATAAATCATCTACCATTATTTGGACTTTTAACGTTTAAACCAACCCCCAACTTTTTTTGAACCGCCGAATGGTTCTCCACCCTGCCATAGGAGGGAGTGTGCAACGGGCAAGCTAGTGAAGTTGCAGCCCAAGAAAGCTCGCCCCTTCGACAGGGTCGTGGAGCCTCAGTAGGATTTGTGATTTGTGGGATCACCGGGGCGGGGATGCATTGATGGGTCGAAAAAATGGTGCATTCCGGCCCTATCTTTTTTGAAAAACTTTGAAAGCACCAAAAAAATAGGAGGACAGCCCACAAGTTTGGCTGGAAAAAGGGAGAATCAAAAGTTTTGGGGAAAAAGTCCGAAACATGACAAAGGTTCTGCGCGAAGAGGAAACTTGTTGACTTTTTGACCATTGTATCGAGGTCATGTCATTGGTCTGCCGGGAAGCTGGGCTGGCAATCAATGGTCAAAGCAGGTGCACAGTTTAACTGCATGAATTTATATTTCGCTTTAAATAATTTGCATGATGCAGCACCCATCACTCATGTCTATTTGCAGTTCTGAATTTTGCCTGAAGTATAAACATCACTAGATACGAGTGCTTTTTTAGTTTTTGCATGACAATTCGATGTGTTACACATTTTTGTTTCCAAAAAAAAACAGGGGGATGTCATTGCCAGCAGCATGGCCAGCGGTGAGGCCAGCTGTGAAGATGGCACTGCGCTTGCTGCATTTGGGAAGATGTTTCGGCTTAAGGCATCGGTGCTTTTTGGCGAAAGGGATGGATGGAAATGGAGAGATGGGGTCGGAGCCTCCGAAAATTCGATTGAATCCTAATGTGTATATATTGTAGGGAACCTTTTTTTGATGGGTCCAATGATTTTGGATATCCAATTAGGTTTTTAGATTGTATGAAGTGTATTTACTGTAGTTCACTTGTTTTCAATGAAACTCGAACCTCAAACACTGAAAGGGGACACTTGCAAGTCAGGTAGCAAAAGGGAAAGGACGTGTTTCGGGTCTCGTCATGTTTGATGATTCCCCCCATGTGGGAGCGACAGTGAAATGGGAAGCATGGCTTCAGCAAAAGTGATGCAAAACTGTGAATGAAGCATCTTGTATGGGAACATGAGCTAGTATGCCACACCTTTATCACAGTTGGGTGTCTTCCATCTGATGCTTTTGTTGCTTGAGGGATACTGTCACAGCAGAAATGTGTGAAACCTGAACCAAATGGTGGTTTCATCCCCCAACGCATGTATTCCCAACAAATTCATGCCTTGAGCCTCAGCAAGCTGCGAATGCTTCTCCGCCAATAGGTACCCTCAGGGTCAGGAGGAGATCTTCCAGAGGGGTGGCAATGCTTCCAATCCAATTGCTGTGCTTGACTCACAACATCCATCCCATGAGAACCGATCACACAGAAATCAAACCATGGGGTTTGGTGATTGGTCCGATTCAATATGTCTCCTCAGAATTTGGCTTCTGGAGCTAGTACCTGCTGAAGTTAGTACCTGCAAAGAATCTGTCTCCTTTCGCGAGGAGTCAATACCGGCGACACTCCGCAAGGGAACCTGGATGAAAATCGATATGAAGGTTTTCCAAGATGATCCTCTTTCCCATTTTTCAAATGTTTTCCTTGTTTTTTTGTTTTTAATCTCATTAAATGTCAAAGTCCAAAGTGGAGAAGGTTCAGAAGTCGTGTCAAGCAATGCAGCGGTTGGGTTTTCATCATGTGTCCGATCTCTGGACTGGCAAATGCCGAGGCACGAAGCATTGCTGGGCAACTGCTGTTTGTTGGGACCTCTTATTCAAGTGTTAGGTTTCAGCCATTTTCAGCCTGCAAGGAAAGGTTCCAATCCAGGATTTATGAGTGCTCAGTGCAAAAACTGAAGCTGCTGGGTTTGAAGGTTTTGGTTGTGGGACGTTTGAGGTACTCTTATGAAGTTGGGTCAATTCTTTTTTCATGGATTATACTTTGACACGATTGATTGGCTGTTTTCCATGCGAGACTTGTTCCTTGTCCAATTTGCCAAATTGATCCTAAGGTGCCGCTGTGATTGGCATCTCTGTTGGGGAAGAGGTGCGAGCAAAATCAAAATCAGATGAATTGAAACTTATGGTTTGTTTCAAAGTGGGACTTTCCCATGCTTGTGACGCTGCGTCATGTCCTTCCTTTGTACAACAAGATCCCACTTTTTTCCATGCTGCTGGGCATCTGGCTGAACTGCAGGTGCATTGCTCCAGTTCGAACAGCGCACAATTTGCCAAGGCGCGGTTCGCTCGCCTTCACTACTGAGGGCTGGTTCCAGCGAACAGCCGGCACAAGTTGAGGCCGAGAAGTGGAAAGCTCTTGCCGAAGGTGTTCGCAGTGCTGTGGAGGCATGCGGGATGCACTGTGGGCACAAGGTGATGAGTTGGGAAGCAGCAGGAAGCAGTAGTATCTGGTTGTTTCTGAATGATTCTTTACTCTTCGCCATTTGATGGGTGCATACGGGGAAAACATCTGAAAACATGTTTGGGCTTTCAACTTGTTAAAACGGCTGCTAGCACACAACTGCGGAGACAAGTGAGGCAACTTACCTTTCCACCATATGGCAGTAGGACGTGGAGGGCAAAGCGAATAGCATGGGGAAAAGCACCCCATCAACGAAGCACCCATCAAGGCATCAGAGCCTTGGCTGTTGTGCCAGGAAGCGTTGCTCTCGGCCTTAAAGACCTTGCCGTTTGGCGCTCATGTGCAGAAGGAGGCTGGGGCTCAACAAGTTTAAGCATTTTTTTCAGATCGGACAAAATTGCATTGAGGTTCCATAGCTTTCGGATCCAGGGATGAAAATGGACCGATCGAGTAAATGTCGATCATCTCGGATCTCCTTGTCTTAGGGTCATCTTTTTTGTTTCTTTCAGTTTATTTTTGGTGTAGCGACACAACTTCTCCAACTGCATCCTGAAGTCGGGGTCGTCCAGATGTTTTGCCTAAGCACAGGAGTTGTGTCTCTTCATCAAATCTTTGTTGGAGCAACTTGGATGGCTGAAGGAAGGGGGGTTATTAAATGGGCCAATTTCATGGGAAAGTTGATTTTTGGAAAGTTTATTTTTTGACAATCGATGGAAAGTCATAAAAATTGGGTGGATCTTCAAGTTGGTGTATATATATATATATATACAATATATATTACACATTTTTTTCCCTTTAGATGGTGTCTGGTTTTCAAGGCTCTGAAGCTCTTTCGGGGATAGAAGCTGGAGACGAGGTTCTATCCAGAGCTCCTTAATGCTGCACCTGCTGGCGAGGGAAGTGACCTTGAGGAGCCATGAAGTGTCAAGTTGAAGCCTTTGCTTTTCTGGCTTCAAAGTTCCCCCTTGATTTTTTTGGTTGGTTGGATTTGAGAAATTTATCTATCCATGTACTATGTATGTGACTACATATGTATACATATATGATATATGTATATAAATACGTTACATTGTATATATATATATATATAATTTTGAGTTAATGAGCTTTTGTTGGGGTTGGTTTGGACCCCAGCTCCTCTAAGCTTGAAGCCCTCACAAGATTCATTTTTCTCATAGGCAAGTTTGACTAATTTCATGAGTGTACTTATTGCTTTCAAGAGGAATAGATTCATGACTGGGATGATCCAGCCTTTCTCAGCATTTCGAACAATTTATTGCAACAAAGACAGGGCCCCCCAGCAACGAAAACTGCAGAGATGTGAAGATAGATACGTAGGGAGTGATAGAATGGCTGCCAGAGGACAATCAATAAACCATAAAGCCAACTGGAGGATGGTTCCCTTTTGAAATAGATGGGTTGCTACCTAGAAAAAGTTTTTTTTTCTTTTCCGTGAAGGGTTCATTTTCTTGTTGTACATGTCAGTCTTGTGTCTTTTCACACCTGTGGCCATTTTCGCAGCCCTTGTTTTGCACTTTGTGTAATTGGTTGTTCCGTGAATATATACGGGTCACCCAGGCAGGGTTCGTGGAGAGAGAGAGCTTGTGTCAGTGTGAAAAGGAATGGGTGGTGGGCGGTTTTGCCCGGGGTCTATCAGGGTAGAACTGTGGAAGCATAGATTTAGATCCTTTGAACTACCAGCATGCATCACGATTTTCAAGGCGGCTTTGCAGGTTTTCAAACCATTGGAATTCTAGTCCGCTTTGTAAGGCATGTGATTATTCAAGAAATCATCCAGATGGAGTTCCCTACTTCAGAATATCAAAATTCCTCCAACCATCCGTCCTTTAGTTGTTTGCGACCACCGCGCACAGGGGCTTCAAAAACAATCATGGCACCAGTGAAAGCTTATGGATCCAACAACCGCAACGAGGCCACCAAATTGGTATGGAAAATACCCATCGTTTGCTTGCCTGTTAGTCGGTTGGAACAATTCCCATGGAAAGCAAAATTGCCAGGTCCACAAGTCGTGGATCGCTTGGTGCTGGGAGTCTTAACCACTTGTAATGGGGGGGGAACAAAAAAACAGACTCAGACTGATAAATCTGGGATTTTAGAATTTTGACGAGTCGTATTTTGTGTGGATTTTAGATGCTGAGATCTTTGGAAAAGACAACACCGAGGCTTTGAGCGTTGCAACAAGGCAGATCAAAACCATGCGCTCAAGGTAGGTTTTGACGGTTGAGTTGAGGATTCTGAGCGTTTGAAAGGTTTTGACCATGTTGGAATTATTTCAAAAAACCATGGGATAACTTCGGGTATGTTCAGCATCTTCTAGGTTACAGAAGCTTGGTGGCTTGATATTTTCAGAGACTAGACACACAGTTTATTCCATTGGAAGGTAGTTTCCTAGATTATGGATTTGATGTTCATACAGATGGGCATTGCCAACATATTGGAGAAGAGGTGGTGGCGGTGTGGACTTTTGAAAAACCATTTGTGTAGTAATTTGACACAACATCAGGGCGCATAGCAGCAATTTCAACTCACCCTACTGGTAGGTGGGATCAGATCATCCGTTTTCATACGCGAAATTTTCCACCAAAAAATTGCGGTCCCATTGCCAGGAGCTGTCTGGGATTGCACGCAGTCTTCAAAGCAATTTTGTTTGTGAGGAAAGCCCAGTTTTCCACGGTTTCGGGCGAAGCCCAGCTGATGATTCAATTGGGGGAAATCCCAGCTGAAACTGCAGATTTGGTGGATCCGAAACTCCAACTTTTCAGGAGATGGGAAGGTCTAAGTGGAGGGAAGAAAATCTGGATGTTGTAGATTTGACACAAGCCAACACGTCTCTACTGCTTGTGTGTTGATGGGTCTTCTTTTTTGACTTGGCATGGATATGAGAACAATCAGTTGAATGATGAGTTTCCACAAAGTTGATGGATTTGACATGAACGTTTCCAGCTTTTTTCTAACGTGACTTTTCTGGGTGTCTCATTTCAGGGTATCGTTTGTGTCAGCCAACGAGGCAAAAAGAAGGCGCACGGATTGATGGCATGGTGGCTGAGTGCGGGATCTCAGACAACACAAACAGAGCCGTCGAAATTCTCTAGGCTTCCATGGATCCAAATGCGTACTTCAAGGAAACCAAGACAGGCCTGAAACAGTGTAAATTACGGTGTGCTTGAAAAAAAAAATGCCGTGCATTTTTGCACAGCGAAAATGCAAGATCAACCTCATTACTAGGATGTCGCTTTATTTTTTTGCAAAAAATTGACTCAGCATTCTGTGGCTCTTCAATCTTAATGCTTAAAACATATACATATATTATATTATATACATAAATGTATACAGATATGTATTACATGCACATAAACACATACATATACACATAATATACATATACTTACAGACACATACATCAATCTTCAGTTGTGATAGAACCACCCAAAAAACGGTCACAAATGAATCCTTTAAATTTGGGACTCATTTCGGACCTCAATTCAAGGGGAATGAAAAACCCCTTCACCATAGCATTTTTGGTAACATCTCATGGGCCTCCATGGGATTTTGATCGCCAAAGGCATGGACATGCCGTACCTGGGATCTCAGTTTGAAATCGGGTGTGGCAACGTTTAAACTTCCCACCCGGCAGAAGTTTTGAATTCAAAATGGGATTTCACGACAAATACACCCCGGAAGATTAACGGCTGGAAGCTGAGAATACGGGGCCCCCCTAGAATTCGAAAACCATCTGAACCAAACCATCATTGTCAGGTTCAAGCTGTTCATCTTCGGGGGTGTATCTTTCAAAATTGATTTGGTCTTTCCGATTCAGTTCAAAGACTTTCTTCCTCCTTGAAAGCTTTTCTGTTTGAATGGCAAATTTGCTCGCGCTGCAGTCTGAACATCAATTGGAGTGATGGCTTCCTTCTGAGCAGTACCCAGTTCAATTTCGGATGGTTTATATTGTTGGTTAAATCCCCCAGTTGCATAGGTGCAAAAGGATTTCCAACAAACCTTTGCCAGAGGTGTTATTGATCAATTACGGGTAGTAAAATCAAATGAATACGACCCGACAATATTGGGTTGGTTTGAGGAAAAACCTTGACCACCTTGATTTTTTTCGCAGACATCTCAAGGCACATGGTGATCTTCACAGATTGGCGTGAGGCTTGTTTTCTTTTTGGGTGGAATTCAAGTTGCCCATCCAATTTTTCCAGAACTCAAGCAATCAAGCCTCCCAAAATGTTTGACATTGCACATTTTTCCATAAGATTTGATGGAGGCGATGTAGAAATGTTTGACATAGAAATGTAAGCCACAGAAAGTTGGATTTTTTTTTTCGCCTCGAGGATTTGTCAAGGAACGGTTCCTTTCAAATCATGCGAACAGGCGAAGCCTTTGGTCGAAAACTTCACGGAATTCTGCTCAGACTCAGGGTGCCTTTTCGACCGAACACTGGGGAGATGGATGGTTTGACCGAGTTTTTTTTTTCCCAATCGTGTGTCACAACTGTCTTATTTTCGACCCAAAATTCGACCCAAAATATCCCCAAAATGTTACCAGGCCCCAGCATCTTGGACACTTTTACACCGGTGTCAGGAAGTCCTTGTGTGACATCCTGGGTAAGTCGAAGCTTGGTCAAGGAAAAATCGATTCAGAGTGGGTTGTGCCGAGGAAAAAACTCGAATAGCACCGGACAAAAAAATATGAAGCCATCACTTTTATTTGGATACATTTCTTGATGGTTGGCCAACTTGTTGCACACTGCCCATCATTTTGAAACTATTTCAGATTTAAGATGAACATGATTTGTGAAAGCTGAGGGTGCATCTTTGCATCATTGCACAGTCGCCCAAGGCTTGGTAAAATGTCGACGTTTTCTGCCAACCTCTTGGTTCCACGAAGTAGGATTTTTGTAGGTTGCTGGGGCAATGACAAAATTTGTGTGAAGCAGTGAAGCTAAAAATCAGCAACTTAGAATGGCAGATTTTGATTTATGATCATCTTGTAGTGATTTTTTGGCTGGTCGTTTTGTTTTCCCCACATCCTTACATCATTGATTTACCGCTGTGCAGATCCATTTGCGTGCTTTGGAATGGGCAAAGCTCAACATGAACAATGAGGCTCGTTTTCGTGGTGAGAGGAGTTCATACTTGGATATCTTGGATATCTGTAGGAAGTTGGCAACTGCCACTGTCCTTTTACACACATACCCCCAGAGCTGAAGTGCTTCTTCCACTTCACGACAAAAGTGTTACAACACTTCAACGTACAGAATCCAAGTAGCGAAGCGTCTTCGTCAAGAGGGATGACGGCTGGTTATATAGGAATTTCTGCAATTTTTGAGATCTCTTCATAACCGCTCACAACGAGCCCTGGAAGAAGTGGTCATGTAATTCATGTAAGTTTGGTCAGGATGTTTCCATTTTGTGGCAAAAGGCAGCTTGAAGGATTTCCCATCTCCAAATTCGAAAAGTTGTCTTCCAACGATTTTGTTTCAGTTTTTGTGAGTATATTCCGCAGCTTGAGCATGACAGACTAGCAGATTTTTCTCTTTCTCCATTGCAGGTGAAGGTCATCCCTCAGTTCTCCGGTCCGGAGATCTACAAGTGCCCCAGTTGAAGTTTCCAACAGCCTGACCTAGAGTCCACATGCAGCCGACACCAGTGTGTACGTGGTACATGTTGATGATCTAAACAATGTGCAAGCAATGATCTAAACTCTAAACATGCAGGTTTATCAAGGTTTATCGATAGCTCGCCCACTGTCGAGTCATCTCCCAGTAATTTCTATCACAACAGATCCTTGAGGTTGACGTTTTTGCCGTGAAGTTGAGCATTTGCTTCTACTTTGTAATGATCCTAACAAGATGTCAATTGTTAACATCAACGTGACGTTGAAATTGGTTAATGGTTGAGGTATGCTGAAGATTGCATGGAGCAAGAGGCAGGACGGCAGGACTGTTTTGGATGGCATTGATTGACACTGATTCAAATTCTTCATTTGCAAAGGTCATTGTCCATGAGTTTCCCCGGTTCCCTGGAACGTTGCAGTGCTGGTAGCAGTGGTACTTGTTTTTTGCATTGTGGATGGTACCAAA
The DNA here is from genome assembly GCA_000507305.1 of Breviolum minutum Mf 1.05b.01. Lineage (NCBI taxonomy): Eukaryota > Dinophyceae > Suessiales > Symbiodiniaceae > Breviolum > Breviolum minutum. The sequence goes on along the minus strand of DF243152.1, from coordinate 20,445 downwards.
GTGCAGATAGTCGTTGCAGCAGGCCTGTTTGTCTTTCTGAATGTCTGGAACATTATTCCAATTTATTTGTGGGCAATGGCAATTTGAAGGATAGCTCATCCATTTTTGGTATGCCCCGTCTAGCCCTTGTCTTGTGAAAAAGTTTAGGATCATCCGTCAAAATGAAATGGTAGGCTTCTGGAGAACCTCAACCCAGGTTTCATATCATCCACTCTCGTTTGGGAAGTGAAAAAAAAACATGTTTTTTCGGGACGAGCTTCGGACGGAGCATTGCAACCCCCGAAAATAGGAAATCCCTAATGACCACCTAAGGAGATGCGACGGCGATAGAGGGAAAACTGAGATTGTGCGTGAGTGAAGAAGTGAATGAACATGAGGGCTTCCTCTGGCTGGTACAGGTGGCCCATTTTTTCCACAGAGGAGACATTCGTCATGTCATTTTCGATTTCCAGAAAAAGGGGAAAGGTTGAATCCCAACTGACTATTTTTTGTTCCCTGAGGCATGACCACACCACCCCCTACCTGCTCAAAACATGGCTTGAATGGCATTTCGTGCAGGGATTGTATGACAACAAGAGTCTTGGTTCTACTATTGGTTCGGTGAATGCCGGGATGCTTAAACTGATTGGCCTGGTGGGTGGGCAAACGGAGGGATCTTTGAGCTGAACAAGTGCAGAACTCAGTCGATTTTCCAGGGGGATGCCCCGTATCTTTACGTCGGAGGGTACTTTGACACAAAATGGAGGAAAGTCAAATTAAGTGTCTTCTTATAGTTTCGAACGGAAAAGCAATTTTGAGGAAATTTGTGAAATGTCTACTCAGTCATGATGACAAGCAAGTGTCAGCATCAGTGGGGTCAAAAAAACGAGTCACCAAGTATTTTTGAAACATTCCTCTTCCAGCACTTTACTATAAGAAAATTTGGATCCTCCAGGATTTTTCCAGGAGAAACTTCCAACATCTCTCAACTGAAAAAAAGCTGCCGTTTTTCCCAGGATGTTTTCCCAGACCAAACTGGTGGTTTCATTGGGGTGTCTGAGGCGTCTGAGACACCTTCGGAGAACTCGGATGCGTCTGATGGAGCCTCCTCTCACAAGGAAGTCACAACTTTGTACCTTGGGGTACAGCTGAAAAAAGGGGGGGGGGGGTGCCGTTCATGCACCGGGAAAGTTGGACATCACCACATATGAGATTGGCCAATTTTTTTACGAATCTCACAGTTGATTTTCCATATTAGATGCAGATGCATATTTTGCTTCAAAGTTATGTCTCAAGAACATCATAATTCAACTTGAGGTTGCAGCCAGATGATTTGTTAGATACATCTTGAAGGGTAGTTGTCAGAGCTACAATTTCTTGATGGATGCGTTCAGCCGGGATGTGGTGTGTTAAATGCTTGGCAACTGAAATCAGTACTTTTTACTCCACATGGATTTGATGTTACATGATTTCATGGCCCATTTTTTGGGAAGCATCAAAACCAGCTCAGGCCGCTGTGTGCGGGGTCTGAGAGGGAATGATGGGGCGACAACTTGGGGCCCGGGCAAGAAAGTTGGCTGGGAAATACACCTTTTCGGCCGTCAATTGATTATCATGGGGCCCTACAATCTATACAATAGAATATATATATATGGTATATATATATATATATATATACATAGAGACACTTTCCGCAACTTTGTGTTAGATGCATCTATATACAGGGTGTTAGGAAACGTTGATTGGAACACCCTAATTCTGAAGGTCGTTGAAGTCAATGTGAGGCACAAGTGACCGCAGGCTACCAAACTTTATGGTCGTAAGGGCCCGACCTGCCGTGAGTACCGCTTGTTTTCGCCTGAGGTGTACAAGAAACCCTGACAATTGCGCAGTCCTTATCATGGACCGGGCTCCGAAATGCCGTTCAGGAGCACCGACGGGCCGAGAGGTCGACCCTCCACGGATGGTCGGTTTTTCGCCACCTGACAGGATCCTTTCCAGGCGGCCTTGTTGGAGAAGATGATCAGGGAGACAATGGTACAGGCCTGGATAACCCTGACCTATGACTGAGAAAGCATCCCAATGTTCTGGAAAACTTGAGTTAGTGAACACTTTATTTGTTCAAGATTTGTTTTTGGAGAATTGGATGTTTGTAATGCGAAGCTATTTCGATATCCTTTAGATTTAAGTAGTGCTCTGTGGTGCATTTTGCTGCATGGAGACTTGGTATCACATCAGAATTTATAAAGATATCTTGCCATTTTGTGTGGCATGTCCCTCGAAGCTATACATAGTGTCTCAGAATTAGGGTCCGGAAAATCAGGCATTTCCTCATAAGATTCACCATTTGAAGTGAAGTTTATAGAAGCAGCCCACATGGGTTGATGAAGTCCTCTTTAGTTTCAGCGGCAGGTCTATGAAGACTGACACGAAGACCTTACGCTGCCTAGACTGTCCCTTGGTGAAAGTTCTTGAAGCCAATTTTTTGGTTGTGGTTCGAAGCATAGGGGCCCATAAAATCACATTTTCGCTCTCAAAGTTGGGACTGAGGTGTTTTTAGCTGGAAACTAGCTGGTTTCGCTTTTCTTCTGGAGGAGGGAGGCAAGATAGGGGGACTGGGGGGTGTAGTGACTACTCTTTCGAAAATCGGTTCAAATCTGAACAGCATGTGCTTTTCGAAGGGATGAAACATCAGGGTTTTGATGCAAGCAGACATGTTATGTTTTATTTCATACCCAAGGACCCAAGGTGACCATGCAATCCTCAAACCAAAAAAAATTCCTTTTTGGGAGGCGGATCAGACTTCACACTTTTCAGAAAATGTGCGGAGCCCTCGAGAAAAACCGCCGGTTGGTTGGTTTTATTGCTCAGTTGCCCAGATTTGTTGAAAATCCGGCTAAGGCACAAGTGCCCCAAGAGTTACTTCTCTTGAAGCTACTGAGCCTTCTTTGGCCATACTTGATGGCTCGTTTTGGGCGAAGTTCCGGGAGCATTACCGAGGGATTTTGCGCTGGCGAGTCATTTCTATTGACGTAATTGATGTATATAATTTTCTCCACAGGATACTCCCACTGCCCCTAGCGGTGTGGGTGCTCCTAGCAACCCACCGGACCAACACGAATGGATCCGTGGGCTGCTTGTGCTTCTGGTTCACAAAAAAAAAACATTAAAAAGCTGGCTTCTGGAGGCAGCAAAATCTGCGGGGGAGAGATGAGAGTATGACCCCAGCAGTTCTGGTTCCAGTCGCCTCACTTACTTTGCAGACCGTTGGAAACCAACGATTCAATGGATGCCTGAAAGTGCCCATCCCTCAGGTGATAGTGATTGGTCCTGATATCCTGTAATGAAAATCCATAACTTCTGCATGACATATGTAATTTCTGGATGTGAAGACCATGGGCTTTCTATTGCCATGTTTGTTTATCAGAGGTCAATCTCTCTAAAAGTCATCCAACACCTGTCATATGGACTTTTCCAGCTCTACCGGGGATGATGACCATTGAAGTTTCACTTTCTGAAAGCTTGAATTAACCACTCGTATGGTTAGATCAAGTGGATTTTTTCTTTGGCCTCTCCTTCGGCCGGTAGAGACAGAGTATTGAAGCTCTGTTTGACATTTGGCTGCCCGTGCTTTTTTCAACTTCATCGAAGTATTGGGGTGCAGAATTCCATCATGTGATGCTTTTTGAGGACTTGTTTTGATTTGCGGGCTTTTGCCAGCTCATTTTGATTTTGCCAGATTAGTGATTCGCCGATCTACATCGTGGATTGGCCTTGAGTCAGTATCAGATCAGCCAGAGAGATCTGCACAGACACAGAAAGAAGTTTGGGTGAGAAAAAAACTGCTTCAGATCTCCGCGTTTTTCAATGACTCCCCGCCAGGGTTGTTGTGGAGCCATGTTTTTTTTTTCCGATATCCGGCATCTCAACCATAGTCGGTGTTGACGTGTTGACTGTTCTGCATTGGAAGCCGGTTGTTTGGTTGGATTCAACAGGACCATGGACTTCCCTAGGTGCTTGAGAAATTTGGGAGTTTCTTTTTGTGCGACTCAACCGTGTAATTCGCAATATGATCTGATTGGCTATAATATGGTTACTTGAGATATACAATCCACTGAAACCACTTTGGATAAGTTCCATGGATCCTCAGTTACTTTACACCAAATCTGGGCTGGCGTTCCACCAGGATTTTGAAGAACGTCCTAAGATACAGGCCGGGGGCACCTGGGAACACTTCTTTTTTCGTGTGGGGTCCGATTGAGGCTGATAGAGACATCTGGGTTTTTCCATCACCTGCAACAAAAAGATCAGGGATATCAGTAAACCTATCTGGATTGGATCTTTCCGAAAATAGTGGCGGTATACCCCCCCAAAAATCATCCATTAAAGTAAAAAGGGTTTTCCATTATTTTCACCATCCATTTTGGGTTTTTCCCCCTTATTTTTTGGAAACACCCATCATTTCGATTTGGTCGCAACCAAGAAGCGAGGCTGTGGCCAAAGCCAAGCCGCAGGTGGGTTTCTCAAGTTTCTCTCACCCAATTCTCTGGGAGTTTGAATCACGTGGAGGTTCCAAGATCTGAAATTCAGAATTTTTCCAAGCCAAAGATCTCATGGCTTCTTTAAATAATTGCCTCCCAGTTGGCTAGATTTTCTGTCGATGTTTTCTTTTTGAGCATTTGCCTAGGGCCGAGGCTTTCAGAAAAGGCGCAGAATGGCAGGTGTGTCAATTTTCGGCCGGGGGTGGTAGATCTTCTTTCTCTCCAAATCCCCAACAGAAATGTCGAAATGTAGTTATTCATAAGAGAAAATGAATGCGACCAGGAAGTGAATTTCTCTATATGGATGTTTCCGAAAATAGTGGGTTTTCTCCCCAAATCATCCATTTTAATAGGGGTTTCCATTATTTTCACCATCCATTTTGGTGTGTTACCCTTATTTTTTGGAAACCTCCCATATTTTTGGGAATCCAAGTCTTGAGGTCGAGTCTTGAGGTCGCCAGGTTGTGAACCCACCTTGGCCACATTTGGTGGAGTTAGGGGGTGACAGATTTGTTCAGATCTATCTCGGCTGGAGGTAGAGATCTTCTCAGTGACAAGGATTTGGGGAAAAGAATCCCATGGATTCACAGTTCTTCCTCTACTTTTAGGATAAAGTTTGACTTGATGTAGATAGAATATGTATATATAACATACAACAATTTTAATATATACCTAAGATGTCTCAAATATGTATATAAATGTACGCATGCAATGCACCTTTTGCATCAGCCATTTCTGTAGACTGAAGCTTTGATTGGTGAACTGCCTACCGTTTTTTCGCTTTTCAGGTCCAGCTCATCAGTCATCCAATGATGCTGACGAGAAGAAAAAAAGATCTGCTGCTGATTGAAGTCCTAAGTGCATTTGTCCAAGTTTTTGAGATGCCAAAAAACTCAGCCACCGATTGAGAGGTCACTCGAAACGATGGGACAAACCACCCCCACCGCAGGCGCCGAAAGGAGCGTAACACGCCCACTGGTAGCGTGTTGGCGCGGCCGCAACGGTGTCTTGGAGCTGTTGGCTGTGGTGGGTGATGGTGGCCAACCGCAGAAAAAATGAAGCAACTGGAAGCAAAGAAGAGAGCATTTGAGTGTTTGTCATTTTGAGGTGTCTTTTTTGAGTTTTCTGTGAAATAACATCTCTGGAAATCTGCCATATTAGTCTAGCCTTATGTCTCTAAGTTGGCCAAGATCTTCTTGATTTTCAAGATCCTAAATAGTGACTCTCCAAAATTGGTATATCATTTCGTGGGAACTGGCTCAGGATTGGCTATAGCTGCCATGGCGATCTTGCAGGTGGAAACCTTGGGACTGGTGACTGAGGGGGAGAAAACCTTCCATCCGGGCGGATCCCCAAGCTGTCAGGTGCCAACGATCGTACCGCGCTGCGGAACGACAGGAGCGGCCTGCTTGAACTGGAGGCCTTGCAGTCCCAGCTGGACGCGAAGATTTCCCAAGTGCTGGAGGCTCTTCCAAATGTGAAAGGGTTTTCAGGTTTTGTCTGGAGCCCCTCAATGACAACGATCACCATGATGATCATTGTCATGATGGTCGTCATCATCATCATCATCATCACCATGGTGATCATGACCACATGAGCACCTTTTGGAGTTGCTGAAATCTCAAACACCATCGCACCAGCACCACCAAGAAGTAGTAGTAGAAGTAGAAGTAGGAGGATCCACCAATGATGGACCTGTTAGGATCACCTGCATGTTACCCCTTAGGTTGCCACCACTTCTTTTCTTTTTTTCCTTTCCAATGGCTCTATTGTGCTGACAGGAGGACAGCCGAGAACTTCCCGCTATGCCAGTGAGGTTCGGGAACCTGTCTGCCACAGTGGACTCTAGACGCTTGACAAAGGGGAACCTCTCCGAACATGGCATTCTTTGCGATTTTAGATGTAGATTTCTTCCTTGCTGGACCATTGCTGGACTGCATGCACACGGCCACCGCTAATGGAATCATATCTTTGGCAAGACCCTGAGGCGTGTTGGTCCACATAATGGCATATCTGACCCATCAGAAGTATTATCAGATAGTGACCTCTAAAGAGAATGAAGCTTCTGCAGACTTCTGAATTGAAGGCATTTACAGCAACCCTGGAAAGGCCAGCGACACCTGGTTTACCTGCACCCAGCACACGCAGTTCAGCGCCCTGCGCGCTGAATTTGTCCGTCCCTAACCCTCCGGCGGCGGGTCTTGAAGGAGCTCCTGCAACAGGCCGCTGGGAGGTTTTTCAAGACTTGATGATTGTCAATGCCATCAACCTTGAGTTTTTTTCTCTTCGTTCCCAATCAAAATCTTCCTTGAGAAACATCCCAAAAAACACCCATCCCCCAAACCCTCCAACAAAAAACACCAAAAACACATCACTTTTCTCCAAGACGTGATCCGAAATGGCTTCCAAATCACGTTTTTCCCATGAATCTTGTTTCTCCTCCCAGATTTGGCATCCAGTCACTGGTTCAAGGAGCTCCAGGTGCTATGGTGTTGGCCAAAAATTGGAGGTGTACTGTATACAAAAAGATCAATAGATGTACTGTATACCTAGTTTTCAATGAAATGATGTGTATTAGCCTTCCCATTTTTGGGACGATCAACATTGTTCTGGAAGTTCGAATGTACCACTTTTTTGTACCAGATATTCGTCTCCTTTCTTTCCAGCTTTGAAGTTTTCTTCCTCTTTCAGGGAAGAGAGCATGAAGGATGGAACAACTTAGCACAGAGACACATGAAAAGTTGGGATCCTCTCAACTACCCAACTACCCAAGGGGGGAGGATGCACCATTCACATCCTACTGTATCCTACTCCCAGGCCTCCTGGGCTGCAGGCGCTGCGGCAGCCAAGCCGCCGGTTTCCGCGCCAGGAACTGGGGACTTGAAGGAAGTGGTCGGCCGTGCCCAGCCAGGAAGATGGGGTGTAAATTGGAAGATCAAGACATTTTTTTTGGGTGCTTCACCAGTTTCTATCAGAGAAAACTTGGATTTTTTGTTGGAGGTGGCATTTGGAAGGTAATTTATTGATTTATGCTTGAAGTTTGGAGTTCGTGGTTGAATCTTGGACATGTCTTTGCTGGATCTGCCAAGACCATGGAGCCGGTGGCTGAGCCCTTGACAAAGACTTCTGGCTTGGAAGGCGCTTGATGTTTTTGTGATCTTGCCGGTTCCCAGTTGAAAACGTTGAAAACTGCCCGAATGAATAGCATGCTTCAAACAAAACTTCAGTTGCAGCCTTCTTGTCCTCCAAGGTTTTCCATTCTTCCTCTTTTCATCTTTTGGTTGCACGTCATTGCATCCTTGCGTAGGCTTGGTCTTGACGCCTACTTACTTTCATTTCAGGCCACACCTGTGGGAGTCTTCATGAGCTGTGGTGGAGTGAGTTTTTTTTCCCCGAAAAAAACACCCTTCCATTTCCCACACCTCGTGAGGAGTGACGAGTAGCTGAAGGACAAAAACCCACAGCCGTGGGAAATCTCAGGGAGTATTTACCGCCTGGTACTGGATGTATTTGAAAATTGAAGCTGAAGAGACATCCATAGCAACCTATGATACCTGATGTCATTCCCCAAAAATCATCCAGGCATCCAGGCAATGTTGTTTTTTTGAAGCTTTTGATTGAAGCTCAAACGTTCGTTTTGCTGCAGAAGAAACGAAAAGGAAAGACACATCAGCACCTTGTTTTTGCTTGGGTTGCAACTTGGTCTGCCTCCTTTAGTTCCGCATATCTTCTTTTCTATTTTGAATCTATTTAGGCATGTTGGTTTTTATTAAAATGCAAATGTATTGTGAACACCGTTCTGGCAACATTTTTGTGACTTTGTCTTTGTGTGCCTCAGGATTTTTGCGAGTTGTACAATAGGCAGCAGAATACTGCAGAAATTGAATGTGTGGACAGGCAACTTTTGCCACTTGGGGATGAAGCAACGCAGTTTTTGTTGGCAGAGTGACTGCTTGATCTTTCCTCGAATCTTTTCCGAAGTGGTGCAAAAGTTTCGTTGAATCAGACAACTGTCCAGTGTCAATAGTCAACGTGGTCAATGTATGTCAATGTATCTTTGCTGCGAAAAATCGCACCAGGGTGTTGCAGGGTGATGGCAAATGCATAGTGCTAAGAAAAGGCTGCTGCACTTCTGAAAGATTTTGGAATTTGTCAAATAGTGAGCAAACACCTAAACACCTTCAGATCAACCAAACCAATTGAGATCCACTCTCCTTACAACTGCTGAACTTGGCTCAAGATTTCACGTTTACGTCGCAATGCGATCCTGCTGATTTTGATCAGCAGCACCTTGGCTGCAGTTTTTTAAACTGAACAGTTTGGCACCTTGCCGGTTTTCATGAATTTTTTTCAGTGAGTCTTTCGGTACCTTTTTTTTTCTTTGTATTTCTGTAAAATAATATATATATATATAACTTATATATATATATATATATTATAAGTGAGTGCAAATTGCAAAGTCTCTTTTTCTTTTGTAGCTCAGCATTGCAGCTCGGGATGTTTTGTTTTTTACATGTCAAACAGGACATGAAGCTCTTCGGAATTCCTCCCAAGCGCGAGGTGGCCCGCAAGGGTTGCGAGGGAGTTTTAGATATGGCCAGTGGGGATGAAGGGATGAATGGGATGAATGGGATGAATGGGTCAAGAATCTTGACTCCAATGGACAATTTGTTGAAAAATCTGGGATCCTTGATGAATGCTTGGGACTTCATCACTATAACATCTCAAATGATGATGGGAACATTTGTTTCATGCCGAGGAGCCTGAACCTGTCGGGTCCGCCCCCAATTCGGCTCGCTCAAATGCATCAGGCAGGGTAAACCGGGTACTGTAACTGTGGGCGGCGAGCCGTTGAATCCTAACATGGCCCAAAAATTTATTGGAAGTACTAAACTAACGTGGTCTCAAATCGGAAAAACCACAGATTTTTTGCATTCGTAGCTTCAGCTACCTGAAGTTGGTTCGCCAATGTGTGACCCGTCGACGTTTTACCGAGGTGGATCCCTGACCTCCAATGATAGTCCCAGCTTTGGGAAGATGAAATTGGTGATCAAGAACACCTTTATAGGTGCGGCTTTTGGAAAGGGATCAGAAACTTGAACTGAAGTCTCTTATCTGACCCAAAGGTAATTCTCCCCCACACCCCCTCCTTCTCCTCCTAGTCCTCTTATCGGTACTCCTACTCCTACTCCTGCTGCTGCTACTACTACTACTACTACTCCTACTCCTACTCCTACTCCTACTCCTACTCCTACTCCTACTCCTACTCCTACTCCTACTCCTACTCCTACTCCTACCACCACCAAGCACCAACAGCATTGGTTGAAATCATCTTTCAATTTTTCCACAACACTATTTTTTTTCATTTTCGGATCATTTCCAGTGCTTTTAAAGAAAAGAATATGGTGGTTTCAAAGTCTGCTTTCACTGTGACATGGGACTGGACCTGAGACCCACCACTGTCAACTGCAATGAGGCGGCTTTGACGAGCCCTTGGATGACGATCCACCACGCACACTGGCACGATCTGCGAGTGACAGCAACTTGGTGTGAACTGTTGGTGTTTTGGTGAAGGCATCCACCAGGAAGTGGAGAGGCTTCAAAGAATGACTCATGCATCATATATGGATATTTATGTATACATAATTAATATATATATATATGTATATATATATATGTATATTATATTATGAGTATATCTGTTGATATATATATATATATATGTACATACTCAAACTCTTGACTCTTATTCAGGTTGTAGGGACTGTTTTGATTTCTGAATCCTTCACCAGGACATCTCCTAAAACCGGGAGTTGTGGGTCCAGCGACATCGACCGCAGCTGAGGTAAATTGGACTGCCAGTCCAGTACCAGCTCCGTGGTGTTTTGGTATCCTCAGCCAGGGAAACCTAAGAGGACTTCACGGTGAAGGGTTGAAGAATCAGGTTTTCATGTTGCCTTAGCAACCTTGATCTTAAGATGCGGAAGGTTGGCATTATGATTCTTCGCTTCAAAAGAAAGAGACTAAAAAAAATCTTCAAAAAAGAAACTGGCAAAGTTCATTTTTTACTCAAGAAGTTTTTTGATCCAAGATTATCTCAAATGGGGTGAAATAACCTCTATAAATGGCCGAAAAATTGGGGTTCTTTCACTCCCAGGCGGGGTGGTGGGTCGATGAGCCAATCGAACTCCAGTTTGGGGAGCCCGTGGGGATGGGACTTTTTTGTGTTTTTTTTTAATTGGAAATCTTGACCTTCAAGGTGAGGATGAATCGATTTGTTGCGTGGTTGGGGTTTGCAATTTTATCTGGAATGAGGTGTTGCCTCACGTAGTGATGCTGGACAAGATGATCATGACGATCAGTCCTTTCCAGAGCCGTATCATCAATTGGTCCCTTGGCGACATCGTGTCCTGTTGTTGTGAGTTTGTAGGTGTCATAGGATCCCTTCCGGATGTGCAGAGTACAGCCGGAAAACCTTTTTTGATGTTGGGTACATGATGTCATCATAATCTGGAGGTTCATGTGTGTTGTGACCCGGGGTGTACTGCCAAAGATGCCAAAATCCGGCACACAATCGACAAATTTGCCTCAAATGATCTGCCGTTTTTCACATCGAAAGTCAGAGTCTGACTTCGGAGTCATGTCAAACTGTGTTTTGCTCAGTTTGATCGCAACAAGCGCGGAGCATTGGAGCAGGTATGGCATCAATCAAGCTGTTTGCTTTCCCCTTTTTTTGCAGGTTGTATATACACATATGTGATATAAATATACATCCATCATACATGCCTTTTTTTGCTCAAGTTTAGTTGGCTGAGCTATTGAATCACAATTGGATTTGCGATAGGTGATGAGCCTTTGGGATGGTGATTTCATCAGATAGAAGTTAGAAGGGCAGAGAGTGCAGTCGTCCCTGTACAACCTGCCCATCCAAGCGGAAGGGAGGTATTTCTGTGTTCTCAAGTTTTGAAGACAATGCCTATCTTGCGTAAATTTCTGCCGGATTCAGAAAATTTGGTTGTCCCAGCTGGAGTTGGCTCCATATGATTTTTAGACAAACCATTGATTCAATCATAGAATTTGGGGGCGTGGGTGGGTGTTTTTGTGATTATATAAACCCATCTTTTTGGGAGGTGGGGTCTTGCTGCTTGAGAGGGTTCGAGCCTGGGTCCGGGGTTATCATCCTCCTCCGCATCCTCCTCCTCATTCATCCGCATCTTCATCCTCCTCCTACTCGTCATCCTCCTCATGATCCGCGTCATCCTCTTCCTCAGCATCATAATTCTTATCATTCTCATCATTCTGATCATCCTCATCCTCATCATCCTAGCTCCTCCTCATTCTCATCCTCATCCTCACCCCTTTCATCCTTTTCATACTCTTCATCCTCATGAGTCCTCTTTTGGGTGACATTTGCTACCCCTCGACCAGCTTTAGGAGACCCTAGCTCTCAAGTAAGATAAGATGATGATGACACCGGAAAATCCATTTCTAGACGTGTCTCCTTTTCTGTATCAATCTCAGGGGGGGCAGTCGATCGGGCTTCTGGGATGACTCTGGTGTGATTGGAAAACGTAGAGATGCGTATTTTTAAAATTTTTCATTTTTATCTCTGATTTGTTTTGAAATCATGGCATCGCTTCTGGCCATTTGCATGTCAGGCTGCCAATGAACGCTTGATGACGCTGCTCGGCTCTATTGGGGGTGCTTGGAGTTGTTGGAAACCTTGAAACGTAGCATGTCCATGTGGATTTTTTCGAGGAAAGGGTTCACAATTTTGGTTTGAGACGTCCACTTCCACGCCTGCATTCCATCCTTCCATCCTTCCATTGCCACCCTTGAGGTATGCTGGAGAAGTTCCCGTGGACATCCCTGGGAAGTAGGGAGCCCCAGCCCACCAAATCTTTTGTGAAAGATAAGGATGTCAAAATTGTATCCTCCAGGAAACATAGAAGCTGACAAGATCCTATCCTAAAGCGGCAACTGCTACGTTTTCAGTTTACCTTGAACTGAGACGAATGTGCAAGAATATATTCCTCACATCACATTCCTTGACACAGTTTACGTCTCACACATGGTACGTGGATGAAATGGTTTTCCTGTTGTTTTTTTTCTCTTCAAAATTCGTTGCCTCATCTCAGGCGAAGCTGATAGACTCTAGAGATGGTCTAGCAGGATGTCTTTTCCAAAAATGATGCTATCCCCAAAAAACGGTTTCTTTGTAATTAAAACATGAATTGAGTTTTTTTGTTGTTGGGTGATCATTCCAGGCCAAGCCCCTATCAGGCAGGGTGTGAATGGCTGGCACCGTTGTGAGTTTCGCCCATGCCTGGAAATAACCACGATGTGGGATTTGCCAATGGGAGACTCTGTGTTGTTTCAATGGGAAAATTCATATTGACAAGCCGCCAGTTCTGTAAAACCTCATGGTTTGGGATTCGCATGGGTCGAGTCGAAAGTGTGCTTCTGCCACATACCTTCTGTTGATAGATTGAAGGCTGGGAGGTGGAGGCCAACTGTTTGCTGCAACATCAAACGCCCCATTTTTTGCTGCACTCCAGGTGCCGGCGTCACGAATGTGCGAGAACTCAGTGGGTAAGTCTGGTTGGGTTTTGCTATGTTTGAGGCCACATGCTGAAACCCTAAAGGTAGGAGTTCAATGACTTAACGGCTGCAGCCTTCTTTGTGTAAGCCTTGATTGATCGTGACATGGATATTTGATGATATTTGGGGGAATTCTAGGGGATATCTACCCAAAATTACCCAAATTGCCACCAGGATTTTCTATGGATTCATGATGAAAAGAATGCATCAAAACCTTTGAATTGAAAGTTCTATGAATTTGTAGATCTATTTCGACATGCCGAAAAAAGAAGCTTCCCACTGATCCACCTCTCCTTAGATTGAGGGCCAATGAGGGCCAATTTGTTCGTTTTCTTTTCGCCTTTTTGCAGATGCATATGTTATCACATTTTTTGATACTCTTGGTGTCGGGGAGCACTGGTTCAATGGCTGACTCCACATGGTTCAATGAGGCAAATGCCCCAAGCATACCAGGGATTACCTGGCAGGTGTGGGCTTCATGGTGGGGAATCTATGTTGATGTTCCACTCTTTGAATAGTTCAATTCAGTTGGGCTGTACCAACATTGCGGTTTCACTCTTCACCGAAACGCCAAGACGTGGATGCAGGGCGGAGGAATCCTTTCGACCCCCTGCTGGTTTTGACAAAGCGCAACTGGGACTAGTGAAAGTGTTCTTGGTGGAAAATTGATAGATTTCATTGAGAAAGATGTGTACCGGCAAGGTTACATGCTGCCTCTTTCTCATCAAAAAATATTAGCATCTACTGTAGGTATCCTGGACTCCAGGATTGCCTTGGTGGTATGACACAACCCATCTCATACTCAAGAAATAAAGAACCCGACAAACTTCAACGCTACACCCACCGTTGAGTGTGCCTTTTTTCGGACAGAAGACAAGCAACATGTCCCCAGTACACGTTGATACAGCTTTTTCCACTTTAGTCACAGGTTGACAAAGATATGCTTTCCAGTGGACAATAAATGAGAAATCATATATTCCTTCTGGTTCGGAAGGCCACCTGTTCAAACTAAGGAGCGGCTTGAATTTCGAAGATATGGTGAACCAAGCGTGCCTTGGACGTTGTTTAATAAAACCCCCCCAAAAAAACAGTCTCAACAAGGGAAGTGTTGTTTGCTTCCAGGTTTGATTCTCTGACCCTTTCAGGTCGTTGCCTCCGCGACCACCAGGATATTTCGATCGCACCGGGCCAATGCCAGGGTTAGATGTCCTCAGGGAAAATGGTGGAGCCGCTGACAGGTTGTTGATGGGTTGATTTCCGTTTGAAAGGTTTCGGATTGTGCTTACTTTGTAGAGAGAAATGTCATGAAATACACTGAACATGTGTTGCAGGACAAAGAATCTACATTATATACATCAACTATATATATATATATGTATAGATACCGAGCTTTTCAAAGAAAGATCCTTTATCAGCTTGCTAGGTGACCCGTTGATCTTTTTTAGGTGCCAAAGTCCCCAGAGATCTGAATTTTTTCATGACTTTGACTTCAAGACTTCAAGATGAGTTTCAGATCTTCAGATACCTTGACTCTCAGATGCAACCCCAAAAGCCAACTTTGAGAGCTCCAAGGAGAAGCATCTCATTGTAGTTACTGTAGGTGGAATGCTCCAATAGTGCTGGATTCAAGCCCCAATAATCCAGCTTGAATCCAGCACGATTGGCGGGACACTAGAGAAATGACACCATGGGATCAACTACCAAGCTAGATTTTGGATTTCAAACCATTGCCCAAAAACTCCGGAGGTTCTCGAAGACCTGAGCCACCTCTAGAAAAAAAACAACAAGCAAAAAAGAAAGCCCTCTTGTCACCTTGTGTTTGGCTAATTTGTAGGTTACCAAAAAAAACTATCGGGGGAATGATTTGTTGGAGGAAGGAATCATTTCAACATCCGTTGCGGTAAGTCCTGTAAGTCCCATGTTTGCCCATGTTGAGGCGTACGAGTTTGGAATCTGGAACCGGAAGGACGGGAGGTGCTGGACCTGTGCCACTTGGTTCAAAAAGAGTTGGTTGGGTTAGAAACAATTGAGCCATGAAAAAAACGCTGCGTTTGTTTAGGGTAGGGGATGAAATCCTACCCAGTTCTGTGGGGATTATAATAAACCAGTGTAAGGATCCCTATCAAACAAGCAGGTTGGAAACCATTGTGCAAAAAACCATTCAAACTTATCAGGTGATATTCCAACCATCCATTTTTAGGTTTCAGGGTTTACCCTCCTGGACACTAACATATCCCCCCAAAGGGGCACTTTTGAAGATGTTTTCTTCCTTTTCCCAAGGTAGTATATGTTAGTTCCCTGGCAGGGTATCAGGTGATATTAGTGATATTCAGTTTCATTCTGCTAGCAGGACTTGTGGTGAAGTTTTTTTTTTGAGTTGCAGCATCTGGATTGTTTTTTTTACTGGGAAAGTTCACGTGCAAAGTGCTTGAGGCTGCCCTGAAGGGTCTCACATTACCCTTTGACCAGATACCCAAGCCAGTGGCCGGCGAGTAAAACAACTCACTAGTGGGAAATAATGTGATACATGATCATGTGAGGGAACATGGCAGGGTCAACTGGTTTTGAAGCAGAACACATACAAGTGACAAGTAGGATATGATGCCTCACAGGGCTTTCCAAGCCGAAACAAGAAATCGCAATCTGAAAGCACACCAGATCTGTTCCCAATTCTTCAACCTTTTCAATGTGGGTGTGCCAGAACAGGGATTTTCCCCGATGTTAGGAGTTCCAAAGATTGGTCTGAAGTTAGATGAAAACAGAAATGTTGCAACTTTTCCCAATGAACCTTTGCAGCTGGAGAAAATGTTGGTCAATCCTGACCAAAAAAAACATCTGAGAGGTTGCGTCCGCCGCCCAGCTTTGAAACGCAGTTGGGCAGCCCATACTGATGATCGAAAACCCGCCTTGCCGCCGGGGAATCCACTCGTCAAAGGAGTGAGAGACTGTAGAAGTTTGAAGGAAAGACCAACGATTCATGAAAGGAAGATTACCAGAAACATCAGAATCAACATCTTTGTTGAAAGGTCAAAATCTCGAAAACAATAAGAAGAAACTATATGCACCCCCCTCATTTAAATATGCAAAAAAGAACCCAATACAAAAAAGGTATTGGCGTAATATTTTGCGCAGGTAGTAAAGAAAGTCATGTGGTTTTTTGAATTGTGACTTTTAACAAGGTCAAGGTAGGAGGTTTCAGGTCAGGGTCGGAGGTGCCTTTGTTGCAACTAGCACCAACGTCACCCGAAATGAGGACAAACCTTGACGTGTCCGTCAGCAACTTTGGGGATGATCTGTGCGGGACTTAAGGGGTGGCCAGCAATGATTTGTTGGTTTCGTGAAAGATCTAGGGTTAGGAGGATAGAAAAAATGTGATTTATGACCATTTATATATAACATTTCTACCGTAGTTCGTATCTTGTGAATGTATAGCAGTGGCAGCTGATGTTTCCATGTAGTCATGGACTGATGTTTCGCAACTGGGGTGCGAGGTTGAACCGAGAAGACCCTTTCAAGGCGAGCAGATCGCAAAACGATTCCCAGATGTTGGGGGAAGATCTAGTTGTTGTCGTTTAATTTATGCCCCAAAACGCTTGATGGCTTGATTGATTTAGTTACTAGTTGGTTGATTGTTTTCTTGGGTTTGGGTTGGTTTTTGATTGGTGCTAAGTATCCAAGTTTTCCTTCTTGAGCCTTCCAGCCCGGTTGGAAATTGACAGGTTGGAAACCATCTTGACATCAACCAGGCGGAGCTAGGAGACTTGCCGTCCGGGGTGCCATGAAGTTGACCTACCGTCGTAGGCTGTTTTTGGTGGAAAGAAAAACTGGTGAAAATACGGTTGATATGAACATAGAACACAATTTTTGAGTTTTTTAGATATCAATGATTCGATGTGTTTTTGAATTGTTTTTTTTAGATATAAAAAAGTGGTGTAGGATTTTTTCTAACGATTCTAACGGTTGACAGGTCATGGGGTGATTGTTGGCGCATCCAAGATAGAAAATTGTTGGCGCATTCTGGACCTTCAAGTGGATGAAAGTGGATGAAACATATACATGTTTATATGCACCACAGTTAAGGGTTGGATTATGGTAATTATGGTCACATCAAGTGGAAAAAAAGCTGGAAGAGGTAGAAACATATGGGAATCCTCCATTCTTTTTTTGCTGAGAGCAGAGCAACTCCAATTTCCGGCATCATTGTAGTTCAGCCTGGATCTTCACATTTGGCAGCCTCCTTTGGTGATGCTCCCTCATCCTAAGGCCAGCAGCACAGTTGGCGCAACTGCAGCTTCTGCACCATGGCTGCAAGTTATAGGAAGTGAAACTCCAGCAGATACAAAGCGAAAGTTTGGGATAGATGTATCCTGAAACTCTTCGGCGAGAGTCTAGAATCATGCCCGAAAATCTTGGTGGATCTTTTTTCATATTTGCCTCCCGAAAACCCTTCCCCAGCATCAACTTTGTCTTATATTTATCCTCCAAAACAGAAATCCTTAAAGGGGATCAAGATTTCTTCCAGAAAAATCATCAAAATTGGGGGTCTACGATGCACCCTGAAGAATGGTCTTCCTTCATCCGACGGCCCGAGGCAGAATGAGCTGATGCGAAGTTCCAGGCAGCGTTTTGGGGATGCAATGAAAATGTCAAAATCTTGCCAGTTGAAAAGAGAGACTGGAGGATTGTCTAATATTTTGAACAACTTGATAGGAAACACAAGGGTCAAAACAGATGTAATGATTTTGATGATAAAGCAGTAACTTGAACATTCTATTATTGGACGTATCTAGCTAAGTGAATGGAACTGGCGGGGGGGTCCTTGTTTAATCTAAGCCTTCAAAGTATGAGTGTTTTTGCTTCCCTTTATCCCGTTAGCTCTGCTTGGGCTGATTTTTTTGTGGCCAAAATGAGTTGCAATCTTTTTTTTGAGCACATTTAGGTAGTGGGCCTGAATCATCTAGGGTGTTCTTTTTTCCTGTAAAAAGGAGGTTGGGCGGATATTTCCTTGTCCCATTTTTACCTTTTCCGGTGACTTCACACATGGCAGCTCAATATGGCCATCAAACCCCTGTCCCGGCCAGATTGGACGCTCCCATGGGTATGCTCTCGTATCTCGGCCAAGGTTGGTAGCGGGTGACCTTAGCTGCTCAAATTGGCTGAAACATCTCCTCCAAAAAGTGGGGTTTCAAGAGGAATTTTCAATCCAGAAAAAACGGAATGTCCTGTTTCTAGAGGGATGGTTGAAAAAAACCTTCAGACCAAACATCTACATTCGTTTTTTCTCATTTCCAACCTGGAATCCGTAAAACCCAGGCAGACACAAGAGTTTGGTGCGGCGCAGGTGCCGGGGTGGGGGGGTGGGGGTCCTTTGAAAAAACGCTGGAATTGAAGAAAAGTTAGTCATAGACTTGAAGAGAGACTTCTGTTATTTATGTTTGTGGTATACACGTTGTGCAATTATGTATTTACTAAGGTTTGAATTGTGGGGTGCATTTGATGATGGTTTTGATAGTGGATTGTGGTGGTGTTGTTGATGATGTGACAATGAAGAGAAGGGCGATGATGATGATGATGATGATGATGATGATGATGATGATGATGATGATGATGATGATGATGATGATGATGATGATGATGATGCTGGTGATGATGATGATGATGATGATGATGATGNGTCGGTGATGATGATGATGATGATGATGATGATGATGATGATGATGATGATGATGATGATGATGATGATGATGATACATGTTTGGTGAGGTACTCTTGATCCAAGAAACATTTGTAAGAAATCAAGTACAAAAGATCTGGTGTTTTTGTTCTGGCACGGACTTATTTCCATCAATGGTTGGCTGGTGGTTGGCTAGTTGGTTGAGCCTAGGCATATCTCCAAGTGATAATGCGGGTTAGGACAGGGTTCACACCACCAAACTCGCATAGCGCCCCTTTAGGCATCTGCCACGGCTGAAAGGCAGCTCCTGTTGGGGGTTTGGTGGAGATTGTTGCTATTATATAACCTTAACGGTTTCGAAGTATGAGGTCGAGCAAATTTCTGAAACAAAAATTAGGTTCCAAGTGCTCGTCCGCAACCATTATAGTTAGTCTTCAACATGCAGTACGACTTTGCAGTGAACCTTGGGGTTTGGAGCACTTCCAGAAAAGGCCCTACTATTTGGAACCGCACATGACATCCATTTAGGTTGTTCAATGCACCAAATGGTGTGGCGCAGCAGCAACTACGCCAGCAGCTGATTGAATCGCAGCTGGGGGACTCAACATCAGAAGTATGGGTTGATACCGAGTGATACCTCAAAAGGTCTTGTAAACCCTGGTGGGTGGCGGTTCGTAACGCTGTAGCTTGTAACTCTCACTTGTATCCAGTACATGGTTATACAATGTAATACATGTTATACAGTTATACCATGACACCAGTTGTAGTCTCCACAGCTAATGTTTTTTGGATCATCGAAGTGGGTCATGAACTAGATGGTTGTTTGGTCGTTTAGGATGGAAACCTCCGACAGTTGAGGTTGTTCACCTGGTATGCATGTAATGCGGTGTTGATAGAATTTACCACTGTTGGAAAAGTAGAGGACATATTAACGGTCTTGTACGAAACGACCGTTTTTTGATGCCTTGCTTTTTACGTTGATGTTGGTCCACAAGTTGACGGTGTAGGGATGACACCTTCCCCCTTAACCGCCCACCGGTGGTTTCTATTTGGTATGGCGACATGGCTCCCTTGTCGTTGGCGAACGGAACGAACCCAATGGTTTAATGAAAACTTCAATTTGAGGATGCAACAAATGCAGCTTCAGCAGCAAATGCAACAGTTGCAGCTTCGACAACAGCAGTTGCAGCAACAACTTACCACGTCACGGATGCCCAGCCCATGGGTGAAGGGTGGTGGAACCCGGTGGGTTAAGCACCTGGTGTTTTTTTTGGGTGGGACGCGTAGCCGCCAGGAAGTCCAATAGCCTTGGAGCGTGGTGATAAGTGCATACGAATGAAATCCACATGGAATGATTGTTGAGTTATGAGTGGTCATTTGCTTTTCAATGAAACAATTTTGTTCATCATCATCATCATCATCATCATCATCATCATCATCATCATCATCCTCATCATCATCATCATCATCATCATTTTATATTTTTTAACAATCAACCATCAATCATCAACCATCAACCACCAACCATCAATCACCAGCCTCCAACCATCAACAATCAACCATCAATCACCAGCCATAAACCATCAATCATCAACCATCAAATATCAACCATCAGCCCTCAACCATCAACCATTAACCATCAATCACGAG
>DF243151.1:0-43790 GCA_000507305.1 Breviolum minutum Mf 1.05b.01 | reverse complement strand
GTAATATGTTATGTATATATTGTATTATTGTATAAATATTATTTCAAAAAAATGTACATATATATATATATATATACATATATATATATGTATATGCATACTAGGAGAAATCCAGAGGCAAAAAAGTACAAATCCTGTGTTGTACTTTAGGCCGCCCCTCCCCCCCTGTACTTTTGCTAAAGGGGGGGGTATTCTGTATAATATTCAGGATATTTCAAATACTATTGCCCCCCCAAAAAAACATACAAGTGGATTCTGACCTGAGAAGTCCTAACAAGTAATGTACCCATTTTGTTTCATGGCATTAAAAAAAAGAACAACAAACATTTCCCGAACCTCCAAACCATCCTGAAATTATCATAAAATTCCATGCCAAGAGATCAACCAGATTCTTTTATCCTAGAGTTGACATCACCTGAAAAGGAAGCTATCGGGAAGTCACCTGAAAATTTGATGGAAAGAATGCAGAAACAAAAACACCTACAAAACACGACATGAAACCCTATGGAAAAATAGAACACACAATCTCCAACAAAACAAACAACTGGACAACGGGATGCAACCACATTTTTTTTCAATTCAACACACACCCCAACAAAAAAAAACAACTACCAGCTTCTTGAATTCGTGACACTTTGATATCCGAAAAATGGAGGTCACTTATATTAAACCCCTGAAAAGGTCACTTAAAACCTTAAAACACCCAAAAAGGTCACGAACGGAAGAACCTGGCAATGTTTTTGTTCTCATTATATTTTGGATGAAAACTCCCATAGCTTCGACCTCACACAGAAATTGAGACGCAGCCAACTACCATCCCTTTTCAGGACCATCCCCATCCCCATCCCAAACTGAGGCTTTCCGGACCAACCAGGGGACAGAGATGTGATCCAGTCTGGGGTTTTTTTCAGAATCATTTGGGAAGCTGAAGGGCCCGGTTCCCACCGAAAAACCCGAAAAATGCCACGTTTCCCGTTTCCCCCAAGAAATAAAGGCGGCCTTATTATATCCAAAGTTCATCATTTGAAATACGGATGCAACGTTCCAGGTGTGATTTGATCGCATTCACGTGTTTTGTCATTTTTGTTTTCTCCAAATCATCTTGAAGACTAAACAAGTTGATGTAGCCAATGAGAAAGCGCTCCAGTTGCACTCGTGTTGATTCCATCCACCACCCTTCATCTGGGTCTTCGTTCTGAAACACTGGTACTGAAAAGGGGTCACCCAACCATTGTACAAGCTCGAATGACAACAAACTGACTAGCTCCTGCAGATTGCGAACGATGGCCACGAACGGCATACGTGAACTTGAAGATACATCCAATGCATTGACATAGTCAAGAAAACTTGAGATCAGTGCCACTGTGATGAAGTAAGTCTCCAAAAATGGGGGATGGCTCCACGAGCCCTCATTGTCACGTTTCCATGACTGAAAGCTCGTGCGAAGCAAGCGATGGATGATAGGATGATCCATGGCTCTATTCAGATCCAACTCTAAATATATGTATATATATATAATATATATATATATATGATATATGTGCGATCGGGTCGAATGTCGAGTCAACTCCTTATGTTGGGGATGGTCAACTCATCTCATCCCACCTTTAATAGGGCGGTAATAATAGGGAATCCCTGTTTGATGGGTTGAGGAGTTTATCCCCAAAAAATATGGAAATATTGGGAGTTGATCGACCCGATCGCACACATTTTCATCTTATTAAGGGATTATTGAGGGGTGATGGCTGTTTTCATAACCATCAACAGCTATAATTATACTTGAAAGTTTGGATGTTAGAAGTGTGGAACGTTTGGATGTTACACCCTCCGAAGTTCAATATGTCTTCTAAAGCGACCTTCCACCAATAATTTTTGAGGGGGCTATGTTAGCTGCTGGCTTTCCAGGGGGTAATATACTTAGTAAATGGTTTGGTCAAACAACAAATGTCCGTGGTGGAAATATGTTCCGACCCATTTGAGATATCTTATAATTTGATATAATTTGTCAAAATTGGTTTCATCATAGCAAACTTGTCGGGGGGTGACCGTTTCAAAAAACATCATCGAAAACACCAGCGAGTGTTAGAAGAAAGGGAAACAAAGTTCCCCCCAAACAAAGACGCTACTTGACCTGAGATCCCACAAACCTTTCAACACACCTGCCTTTTGTTTCTGTATCTTTCACTTCAAGAGTGTTGGGTGCAAGGCGGCACGTTCCAACAACAACAATCATACAGGAGCTTTTTTGTATCTTTGCGGTGTGTTGTATGCCTCAAGTAACATGAAATATGTCTGCACATTGAGAGTTATGTCTTTCGTGGTCTGATGTTCTCCCACTAAACTCTGAGTTTGAGATTTGGTTTTTGACAAATCCATGTTTGACTCAACAAAAATAAAATAATGAAGATTTGAGTTGTCAAATACTGCCAATGGAGAATGATCCCGGGGTATATATTTGGTAAACAATATCCTGCAAAACTTTGTTGTTTGTTTTGCGATTGGATTGGAGAGTCTTTCAACATGCCTCTGGGAAAAAACAAAAACGTAACTGGGCCGCAACCTTGTTCTGGGAATCTTTTTCTTTGGGAAGGATAAGAAAATTGAAATGGCCCAACAATCACTAGCTAGTTGGTGATTTCAACCCCTTTTAAAAATGTTAGTCAAAATGGGAATCTTCCCCAAATAGGGTGAAAAAAAATGTTTGAAACCACCACCTAGCTAATCACTAATCTACTTGGATTTATCTATGCGGTTCCCGTATATCCTAGGATTTGCATCGCGCAAACACTTTCACTCTCGGGAAGTTTTTTCATGCGAAGGATAGTTTCGCAACAAGCGATCTTTCCCCGATTTTGAGTATTCCCCAAACAGGGAAATTACCAATGTCAGAAAAGAAACAAAAGTCCTCAAACCAAAATCAAAGCAATCAAATCTCTACTTCATCAAAGAAAGCCATTGATACCTGTCGTTGGACTCTCTTAGCTGGACAACAAAATAAATTTAAGTTCATCAAATGCAGGGTAGAACAAAAATCCAACGGCCGGCGGTGACCATCAAGGGCTTCTTTATATTACCAACCCAAATAATACACGATTTCAAAAAGAAATGACTTGAAGTAATCAAAAATCATCCCTGCAATAAAGGGAAAAACATTGGTGAATTGTAATGTTCAAAATCCCTTAACATCTGGCATCTTCCATACTTGGCAACAAGTCAACTCTCAATTTTGGCAACTCCACGCCTCAAGCTTTGCGAGTTCTTCCAATTTGGGACGGATGTGATGCACGACAAGATCCTGTGGCCAAGAGGGATGGTGGTTGAGTGGGATTGAGGCCCGCGGATATCTATATGCCATCTTCGAAATGGTCATGTGGGCCCTGTATCTTCGTGAGTGTGTTACAAAGTACTGTATAGTTTGAACATGTTGTTTCTGCCATCGATTGTGGGGGGTATGCTCTTCAGGAATCAATCAACCAACACTTGGCAAAGAGTTTGCTATTCCCCAATCTAGACACTTGACAAAGAGTTTTAAAAATCCCCAACCTTCCTGAAATCTTTTAAAAGTCAGTCATACAAACTAATTTCACATCACAATTATTCCATCTCTTTCAAACTGATGTTTTTTGGAAACCTAAGTACTAAGATCTGAAAGCCAACAAAAACATATTGAAGCCATTTATTTGTATTTATCAAAACTAAACAACCATCATGATCAGTTGTGGTGAAAATGGTCAAGGGCTTCATCTTCAACAAAAAAAATCGCTTCACTTGGCGCCCCGTTTGTAGGGGAAAGCTACTAGCACCAGCAGCTGGCCGATTCCGCTTCCGCCCCAGAAGTCGGGACCCGCAGATTCGGTGGCTCAGAGCCAAAGTACTCACGGTAGAGACGGCGCATCTCCTTTTCCTCGGTAGCGTTCAGAAGAAAAGACCCCCCACAAATGGGTGCCAGGAATCAGAAAATGGGGATTCGTTATTTTTCTAGTTGGTGGTTGAACCAACCCATCTGAAAAATATGCTCGTCAAAATTGGATCATGTCCCCAAGTAGAAGTGAAAATAAAAAATATTTGAAACCACCATCTAGTTTTTGTTTGAGATTCCAGATTAAGGTGCACAACCCTCCACCCAAAAGCCCCCCCAAAAAATCTTCCAGTTACCAAAAACTACCGCTTTGTCTGAGTCTAAAACTTGACATGACACCTAAAAACGTCGGTTTGATTCAAATAATGTTCCTATTCAACTCCAAATGGTTTCTGGTTTCGGTTCCGTTTGGTTTGGATAAAAATTATACATCCCCATACATCTTTTACTATTACAAGGTGGGCCCCTACCAGTTATAGTAACTGGAGCTACGACCACCAGAAACGGGGTAAGAGGGGTCATAACTTACAGGGGTTATAACCCCATTTACGACTACTAAGGGCACACTTTATAGGAACCTAAACTTCCAGCAAACCTGTTGATCTAAAGATCTATAGTCCAAGTAAAATAAAGGCCACTAGGGGTATTTAGAACCTACTCCAGAGTCTACCACATCTTTTTTCCAAACACATTGAAGTAAGACTTATATATGACTCGTTAAATTTCTGACCTCAAGGAGAAAAGTTATACTGAAATCCTCATCAAAAATTGTGATGAAGGGTAATGAGATGCTGGACGTAGGGCTCAACCACCAGCCGCGCCAGCCAGGAAATCTTGAGTTTTCCACTGGAGGATACTCATTCTTCTTGGCTACAAAGATGTTGTACCTGATTTCAACAAGTGAAATCGTCAAGTTTTGGTTGTCAAAACTTTGTGACCAACACAAGACTTTTGGGAAACAAATGCCATAACTTCATATTATAACTTCTATGTAACCTGAGCTCCCATTCAATGTATACACCTAAGGCCTCGCCAAAAAATCCGAAACAAAAATCCACAGCATGTTCAGCGAGCTCGATGTGGATTCATCGACTCGAAAAAAATCGACGGATCGTCGCACTTGGTGTCCTTTCCTTTCAAGGTATACCATCCTGGGCCATTGAGATTGTCATGGGCAACGGCAAGGGCGTCGCTTCAAGGCCCCAGCCCGGAGTTTTTTGTGCAACGAATCTCCGAAAACATTGTGAATCAAGGGAAAAACACAGGCAACAAAAAAATGGAAACAAAGAACACGTGGTCCCGAGCGGAAAAAAAAACAACTAGTCCTCCAAGTTGTCTTAAATCAGATTTTTTTCAGTGAATGCCATTTTTGATATTGAACTTTCCCCTGTACCTCTCAAAACAAACCTTTCCTTTTAAACGGCCATTGCATCACAACAATCTCATTGACGAGTTGGATCACAATGTGGTTTTCCACCAAACTTGGACCTTTGAAATTTGTCACCCATCAAATTGAGGGCCTAAGCATATTAAAATATGGAATTTAAACCGAAAAGACACCAAAAATGAACAATTTTCTTTTGTGTCACATGACTTAATTCAGCAAACATCAAAAATTATCGGAGATGTGTTTTTTTTCACTGATCCTAAAAAAACCAAGAGGTTTTGCTTGCAAGTTTTCGTAGTTGGTTTTCTGAAGTGGTTTCCTCAAATAGTTCAAGGATTCATCAGCCTGGCCTGGATTGTTTTGAGAAATCAATGCTTCCCCCCCTATCATCAGGTAATTACTTTTCCCTGCCGTGTCGATTTTTTGGCACCAACTTTTTTTTCCTCGGAAAATTGAACTTTTCAAAATAGGTAACTACTAAGGAACTCTATTGAAAACCCATGATTATCTTCACATACTGTTGATGGTTCAGAAATCTGGCGTTTACCAGTTGAGGTTGGCAGTTTATCCCAAATTTATGACGGTTTTTTTTACATCTCCAGGTGGTTGTTTGGGATTTCTGAACCATCAACAGTATCTTCGCTATGTGTTTCAAACTTCAAGGCTGTTCCAACAAAAAATAGCGGTTCTCCATAAGCTTTGGATGACGGGGAAGACCTTGGCTTTATTTCAATAAAGAACCTAAAAGGTTGTATATACTCATAATTAATGACTTTTTATGACTTTTTGGGTTTGGTAGTAAAGCCCTTTTACAGGAACTCAGACATTCAAATTGCCTGGCCGGTCTGGACTCTGGACCCGTTCACCACCAAGGAAGCATCTTCAGTTTCTCCTTTTGTGGTAAATCTCTTGAACTTCCAGATCAAAGTCGGATCACTTTCGGTGGGAATCATAACTACATACTTCCCCGAAAACTAACACGGAACCTGCAAATCACCGGCATGAAAACAAAAAAAACATCTTCCGAACCATTCTGAACCTCCAATGTTTTCGTTCCACGTCTGGCCATGGGGGAGTGTAATGCCTACAAATTCCCCAAGGTCCACATGAACAAAACAAGCCTTGGCTGCCATCCGCCGACACAAAACATATCCTGGCCATTCGTTGACAACCCCCATGAGTCACGTGCCTGAAATCAAAGGTTTGTCGATGTTGCGATGAAGTCCAGTGCCACCCTGCAAAACGCAAAAGGTTTGACCTTGCCTCCTTGCCTTCGTATTGTACAGCTCTATGACTAGCAAGTTTACTCTGTTTCCAGCTGGGTGAATGAGACATGTTGCAACAACCCAAAAGAAGCCATATTTTGGGGAAGATTCACATGGAGCATCGTGCTATCTTGCTATCTATATTGCTTTTTAGGACTGAACACGAATGTGAGCGGAACCGCATGGGAGAATGTGTTGAAAGACTATGAAGTGCTGCATTGAACTACAATCATATACAAAATGTTGTTGGTGTCTTAGCCACCTGTGTTTGTGTTGTCGTGTTCTGATGCGTTCTTTGTCTCAAACATATCTCACATGTTTTTTCTTTCAGAAACATCCGAAGGGCTTCATTGTAGTTCCAACAAAAACCACAACCACCACCAAAACAAAAGAAATAACAGAAATAAAAAACAACATGCAACAACATGCAACAACATGCAGCAACAACAACAACAACAACAACAACAACAACAACAACAAGAACAAGAACAAGAACAACAACCACCACCAGTGCCGCCAAGTTTGCCCGCCTTCCGCAGGGATGAAACAATTCCACCCGGACCAAACGTTTCTGCCTCGGTGAAAGTTGGCGTTTCTGCTTGATAGGTTGGATTTGCTTGGTGTTTCTGTTGGAGAAACGCAAAACTCCAAGTACAAAGAGCAAGATTTTTTGGGAACCCTTGGAGAAAGTTGATTTGGTGATTGTTTTAATGTTTTGGTGCCATGTCGAAAGTAGTAACTGGAAAGAAAAGTCAGAACAACACTTGTTTGTTTAAATTGCGCAAAAGGATTGGTAAGCCTGTAAGCTACAAAAGGAAATTCCTTGAAAGAAGGTGCACCCGTGGAACCTGCACTTATTGGCAGCGGTTGTTTTTTTTTCTAAGGATCAACTTTCACCATCGGAGGTACTTTTTTCATGTCTGTACTGGTTACCTGAAGTGTAATTTGACACCAATTTGACCCCCCAAAAAAAAACAACTGCAAATGTATGTTCGAATCAAGGTATCAAACAATCCTTGTAGACCGACTAATTAATTCCAAAAAAACTGTTATTCATCGTTGGTGATGTCAACCCATCTTTCAAACGTCTCTGTCAAAACATACTACCCTTCCTTGCAAAGGACACAGAATCCAAAACATCTTTGCAACAACTTGAAAATCATCATCACCCAGAATCATTCAAATAACAAACCTTTTAGATCCTTTTAGAGTTTAGCATGTTTTTTTCCGTGTCTCCATCAACAAGCTATTCCTTTACTGTTTCTATCTACGAACCCAAGGCTGATCGGCTCTAAAAAAGCCCGGGGATTACCTTTTCTCCTTGCAGTGAACCATGTAAATCATGTCTATTGAGGTGGTGTGCATCATGGCATGATGCCAACAAATGTGAAGTTGTTGGGTATTTTAAGGGTCGTTCAATTTCATAAGTATGGGCGCGAAAATGATACTTTCTTTCGTGTTGGGGCATGTAACTTACAGTTCAAAATGTTTTGTCCAATCCAAAAACTTTCATATCACAAAGCCAAGTAAGTCTTCTTACAATCTAATTTCACCTGGTCACAAAAACATAAGTTCTTTGAAACATCCGTTTAGATTGATCTGTACAATCTCCCAACCTCTCTTTTTTATCCAAAACGTTGTTTTTTCATTTTCGTGATTCATCCTCACCAATCATGGAAAAACACCCTCTGACAAATACCTGGGTGATGGCACCAACACACTGTTCACATTGCCAAATGGTCGCATATCATCTCCCCAATTCAGAATGCCCACGCTCCCCAAGAGCATCTGCACGCGGGAATGCATTGGTGTTCATTGGTCGAACAAAAAAAACATGTCTTTGTTAAGGCAAAATGATTGGAACCAGTCATCACTTGAAACAAAAGACCCTTCAAGGATTTTAAAGTTTCCTAATTCAAAGTCCAAATTGAGATTCCAAGGGAACACGTCATGGAGATCATTTGAGAGCTTGGAATGATACATGATCAAATTGTATAGTTTTAGCACATTCTAAATAAGTTGGTCCAAACCAACATGTAGTGATCTGGAGCAGTCGGAATTGTCGCAGAATAGTACAGATCTCCCAGATCGGCTATGTTTTATGCTGCTGCATGGACCTTTCATATATACCGTACCACAAACGAATCTCTATATAATGTGTACCTGAACACACTGTTCTGATAATCCTGCCCTTCAACAACTTGATGTTGACCAACCATTGAACAACTTCCCAAAAAACGGCAAAACCCAAGGAACAGAACGCATTGATCAAAAGAGTTGATAGAACAATATACCCTCACTCAAACTAATATAGCACCTGAAAATGGATGTGGGACCCTGCCTATTTTCAGGTGCAAGCTGTTATAGTTTCAGGGAGGGTAAAACAAGAAACATATACCTTCCCTAGAATTTAACAGCGTGCTTTTTGAGAACCACCCTTTCCCTTTGGGGCTTGGCTTATTTACAAACGGATATGTTAATTTCAAGGGTTGGAGATCAGCCCGTCGTATATGAATTTCTTGGCACTTGGGGCATCCATTTAGGAACGAATTCTTACAAAAAGCAAGTGGGTAACAACCGAACAGTCAAAAATGGCGATGTTTCGTCCAACTTCAGGTACCACAAACTTCCCGGTTTGTTGGTATTCTAATCATCATCAACCGTATAAAAACAAGATCATGCGTGAAAAAATCCAGTTGTTTTACCGTAAGACTTTCCAGGAAATGTTGAAATTCTCAGCCTTTAACCAAGCTTGCGCAGCCAACACATGATTGGACATCTCTTGGATCTACCTCATCACCGATGCCATCGTGGTCCCCGGTCCCAGGGTGTAGCTTAGGATTTCCGAAACCTTAAAATGTTGACATCCTGGTGGGTGACCAGCCAGCGGCCCGGGGTATATTTTGTAACATATAAAATATGATATATCATATATTGTATCATATATATATATATATCATAAATATGCATGTATAAATATATAATAGATATTATATCCATTACATATACATAAATTATAGACATCACCCCAAACCATGGACCTGTTCGCTTTCGTAGAGCAACAAATCTTTGAAGGTGGACAGCAAACTGGAAGAACCTCAAAAAGCTCCCACTTTTCAACCATGACACCATGAATGCACACCCGTCTGAAAACTAACGTCTCGTTCACCTCAAAAAACACACAAAAAATGAAACAGAAAAAACATTTCAAAAATCATCTGAACCAGAACCAAACAATGATTTTTTTGGTATCAATTCGTCAAGTCTTTCAAGGGTGTATTCATACTCATGGGATGTCAAAGCTGGTGGTTTTGAGATCCCAGAAACCTGCGGAAAAACAGAGACAATATAGATAATATATCAGAGTCCAATGAGTCTTAGGGCAGATACATTTTCCTCTTGAAGATGGCGAAACTGTTGCCAATGCTAGATGTTAAGTCCTCCTGCTTCTTCTCGTTTCCTTTTCCTTTCCCTTTCGGATTGTCTCCTTCAGTTTATCAACATGTTGTTGGAAAGCATCCAGCCTCTTTTTCAAAGGCAATTTGGACGGTTGTGAAGTCCCTGTGTGGAGGTCTTGCCCTTTCTGTTTGTGGATCTTCCGTCGGGTAGGCTGCTTAGCCACCGAGTTCGACTGTCGGCATATAGGATTCCTTTGCGGCACCCCCTTTTTTTTGGCCCCACAGGAATGACGCTGGGGAGCGTTCAATCAAAAGCAATGACCACTTTTGCAGGTACCATTAGAACATACCCAGTTTCTCGGCTCTGGCTGTGAGCAACTGGCATTCCTGTGGCACTAGTTCGGTACCCGTTGCGCCACCGAGTAGTGAGTGCCATTTGGCTATGGCCTCCACCGCCTTGATAGCAATGTGTAAGAGCCTCCCTGTTCTGGGCTCCCGAAGTCTTTGTTTGAGAGGGTAGCTCGGAAGATACTGAAGAGCCGTTGCAACGGTCGAGCCGTTGTAAGGTTCACAGGCAAAATTGCGGAAAGAAATATACATTAGGATGCTCCCCCAACTGAAGGTTGATATGGATATGTTGCTGGGATGGGGGAACATTCCGCACCAACACATATACCATGGATTATCAAAATATCCCCGATAATCCGATATTCTGATGATATCTGGATGAATACCGAACACGAAAAGGGAATCATGGCAGCCTCGTGTCGAGATCGCTACAATTTGATCAATTTGCGGTGACATTTATTGCATGAGATCCGATGCTTGCTTCATGATGTGATACTGTAGCAATGACAACCATTTGAGTCCTGCCTCAACACTGTAGCAACGCATAGTGAAGATCAATTAGATCCATTGAAAAAAATATAATATAAATCCATACTGTTACAAGGTTTTCGCAGGACCCAAGCTAAAATATCACTGCCATCTGTCTTTCAAAATGGTTTTCAGCACCTATCAGCAACTAAATTGTCACTCAGTCTGAAATGATCACTGCTGTTCCCCAAGTGTTTTCCCCTCATCTTGCCCAAACTATAGCTAGGCACATGTTAGGAAAACAATGTGTACCCATAGCATCCATGTATGGTATATTTACCTACATTTACCATAAAAATCAATCCATCCATGTAGGTAAATATACCATATATGGTTCGGTATGGGGTCTATAAGGATTATAGAGTCCTCTCCTACTCAGATATACCCACATCTTCCCCTTGAGAAATGCTTCCCACCTTGTGCCAATTCGGGAATGTTCCAACATGCTCCAGCCAGTTCCAGCCTTGGTCGATGATTCGGTGATGGAATTCCAACAAATCTCAGGTGGACCCCTACCAGTCATAAATGGACTTATAACTTATAACCCCTAGAAATGGCCCAAAATAAATAGGTAACTTGGCCTTCATTTTTTTCTGCTCAATGATGGCACAAGTCTAATATGAACTCATGATGATAATGAGAGTAACTATTGATCCTTCCTCATGGTTCATTGCAAAATATGCAAACATGACTCTGTAAAGCAAACTACTTGTGCGAGGAATCACCTCATCTTTTTCGTTTTTTGTAAAACAAACTACTTGTGCTAGAACCATCTTTTTGTCAAGTTGCATGAGTATCGTTTGGGAAAAGTTGACCCTATGGGCTCCTAGGATCTACCAACAAAAATCATCCATGTGGCGATCAGGGACCCCACGACTTGGCTCCAATTATTGGTTTTCTTTACCAACAAAAAACAATTGGAACTGGGGAAAAGGGGCATTTTTGGGGAGGATTTTTGAGAGGATGTTTGAGAAACATGTGCGTTGTTGGGTGGTTTCCCTGACTTTCATCCCCAATCGCTCCGTGTATTTTTTACACCAATTTAATGTCACTGTTGCCTGGTTGGCACATTGCAGATTCATGCATTCTGATCACCACTATCACAGAGAGTATGGCCGGATATGGCACTGCTAATCAAATCAGAGACTTCAGTGATGAGACAGGAAGTCTCCCACAAGGTCATGTTCGAAAGAGGAAACGAATCTTCCAACATGAAACATTCCAGTTGCAATTTATCTGGTTGGTTTCAACCCATCTGAAAAATATGCTCGTCAAATTGGATCATCTACCCAAATAGGGGTGAAAATAAAAAATATTATGGTTTCAAAAGGAGGGTAGCTTCTTGTTGTGCCACCCTTTTTTGTTGCTACTATGAGTGTTTTTGTTTTTTTTTCCGGGGAAGTGAACCATTTGAAGACAATGATTGATGCATCTTCCACAGTTTCTCGTTTTCGCCCAGAAGTGGGCGGGAGAAAATATGAAACTGTGCTAGGGTGCCCATGGAAGTTTGTAACTAGTTAGTAAGTTAGGTTATAACCTATTTAGGGGACTTACAACCTACTTATATTGAGGTTATAATCCAGTTACTAAGTACCATGGACATCCCAGTGGGGATGGTGGGAGCTTCTATCAAATCAATTTGAGACCATCCAACTGAGGTCTTTCTTAGATCTTGTGGAAATATTTGCTTCAAGTCTTTCTCGGATGTTGTGCCATAATACTAGCCAGTGATTTGCTGGGCATTCGAGACTCTAAACCGCTTGTGCGGTTTGACAGCTCACCAAAAAAATGCAGTGGTCGCACTTGACTGCAGTTTCAAACGTCACAGTAGAGTATGTACTTTCCATGAATGTGTTTCAAAGTGCTACGCCAACAAGTGTCTTTTCTTCACAACTCATGAAAGGTCGAATTCATGATCGAAATCTTCAAGATCCAAAGAATGTATCTAAGGAGTGATAGAGTTGTAAGAATGAAACAAGTCTCCATTAGTTCAGAGTGAATCATAGAAAATTAGCGCGTATACAGTACCAAACAACAAAAACCAACAAAACATCAACAGACTCAACAAAAAGCAAATCAAAGAAACGAACTCACGGTCTGAATGAACATACATGAATTGGAGAAAAATAACAAATCAACAAAAACGTTGGTTCCAGAAGTTCAAGATCCGCATACCCCTTAATCTCCCCGCTTTGAAAGAACGGTGACCACACCGGCAAGCTACGGCAAGCTTGAGAGGGGCAAAAAGTGATCCAGTGGCAAATGCCATTTTTTCGAATCCCTCATTCAAATTATCGAGTCATCAAATGCTTGCTCAAAATCTGCTGGAGTCCCTGGGACTGCATCACAAGGTGTTCGGCGCCACAATGTACTGCGTATTCTGAGTCAGAACTAGCTGCAGGAGTATCAGGCCCTGGAACTCCGCCACAATGTACTTGGAGAACCGAGTGGGCTTTGTGATTTTCTTGCACTTCTTGGGAGACCTCTTCGGAGATGACTTCGGTGGAGATGCCTTCTTCTTCTTTGGAGATTTCAAGATATGCTTTCTGTGGTTCTTTTGGTACCAGCACCCTGATTTTGAGCAACGACAAAATAGCTACCCAGCTACAAATTCAGCATAGGAAAGTACATCATCATCATCATCATCATCATCATCATCATCATCATCATCATCATCATCACTGCTTCCCTTCACACACCCTGTTGTTTTCCCCCAAAAAAAATCCAAGACGTCTGGGAAGTTCCGAACCGCATTGCTCCAAATTCTTCTTGAGAATCCTGGAGACGATTCGGGCTGACATGGGAATCTAAGAGGCCCCAACCACCCCAATGCCAACCCACGGCCACCAGGTGAAATAGCCGTCTTCTTAGGAGATTTCTTAAGGGACACTGACGCTTAATGATCCCTTAGGAAGGCCTTATTTTCTGAGGAAACGTGGCATTTGAGGGGGTGGGGCCCCTAGATATCCCTTAGATTCCCATGAGTCCCTCCTTGTAAGGAAAAATCCAACAATCATAACCTCATCTCTGCACCCAAAAAAGTGCATTTTCCTCCCAAAGTCTTTGCCAATTTAGGTAACACTGAGATGTTTGTTTCTAGAGCACTAAGATTTCAGGAAACAAAAATCTCACCCCAAAGCTGATAGGGTTTTTTTCTGACTCGTACTACGAGGGGGGTGTCCAAGGATGGATAGATTTTTGTCCCTGTTCCACTGGTTTATCATGGCCCTTTTAAGTGCAACATAGGGACGACTTCTTAAATGATTGGGACAGGGTCACGGAATGCCCCCCCAAAAACTGTTGGGTAGATACACTGAGGGTGAAGCCCATGGATGGTCAAAAATTGGGATTGCTATTCTAATTAAATTCGCCCACAAAAGAAGCTACTGTATGATGTGGTACCCTCCGCAATGTAAATCCACCTTTTCCAATAGGAAATACATAAACAGATGGTGAAATGTCCATTGCTATGTTAGTTTACCGGAGTGTATCCAGTCCTTTTTTCAAGAAATGCAAAACCGCTGAAACCTGCAAAACCTGTTTCCAAAAAAACTGAACCAAACAAAACATCCAGACTGTTTACTTAAACAACATAAAAAGGGATACATTTTCCATCGGACATGTCCCTGGTATTTTCTCCATCTTTGTTGAATCTGTAAAAACGTTCCCCGTTCTTTTTCAGGGGTCATTATATTACCAACCTAAACACTG
The DNA here is from genome assembly GCA_000507305.1 of Breviolum minutum Mf 1.05b.01. Taxonomy (NCBI): domain Eukaryota; class Dinophyceae; order Suessiales; family Symbiodiniaceae; genus Breviolum; species Breviolum minutum. The sequence goes on along the minus strand of DF243151.1, from coordinate 29,294 downwards.
CACTATTAGAAAGAAAATCCCTCAAAACTAGCATATTTGTTCATTGCTTGATCCTCTCAAAATGGGTACACCCCTGAAAACTAACATGACATTGGAAAATCTTCATTTCATTTTCAATAGGAAATACATCTTTATTCATGGTGGATTGTTTAAGATTTGCTTAAGTGTCATGTTAGTTTTTTGGGAGATTTTTGTTGGGGGATATTTACCCTTCTAGTTGGTGGTTTCAACCCAATTGAAAAATATTAGTCAAATTGGAAATCTTCCCCAAGTAGAGGTGAAAATAAAAAATATTTGAGTTGCCACCAACCAGATTTTTATAAGGAAAATTGTTGCCCTTGAAACCCTGAGTTGTTGGACCTTGTCCCGACCATAGACGGCATCGCCCAAGATGCGGGCGGCGCGGTCAGGCAAGGCCTTGGGGGGATGGAAGAAGTGATGTCTTTTGAGAATATGTTTTCTAGTAACTGGATTATAACTGGATTATAACCCCAATGTAAGTAGGTTGTAAGTCCCCCCAATAGGTTATAACCCAACTTACTAACTAGTTACTAACTTCCATGGACACCCTAGCAGTTGGTTTCTTTCAACACCTGTGACCTAGAGAAAATCTTCCCTTGTACAACACAGTAAAAATGCAATCTGATTTGAGATTGGAGAAGAACTGTGAATCACAACCAATTCCATATCTAGTTGGTGGTTTCAACCCATTGGAAAAATATTAGTCAAATTGATCATTTCCCAGGTAGGGGTGAAAATAAAAAACATTTAGAAACCACCACCCAGTTTTGCGTGCGGCCCCGTCCCAGTAACGGTAGCATGTTTGAAGGTTTAGAGAAATCCCCAAGCCTTAAAATGTAATAATCATGGTGGTCACTGGGAAACAGAAAAACAGGGCAAAATTATGAACATACTGTTGATGGAAGAAATCCTGTGCACCAGTACAAAAAACTTGGCTAATAGCTCCTTTTTCTTGTTGGCCTGTGCACTTTGGAAATGAGGGGAAATCCCAATATACACACCAACCACAATACAGGGAAACTAACAGCAGAACTGGGCACTTTTACTACATCTTCATTCACCAACCCCTGGATCTAACCCTGAAATGGTTGAACATTTGCTTGATCATATTCCGCCGGACAAGAAACTGCCACTGACATCTTCCCAACCATTGAAGGGGATTGAATTCTTTTTTCCCAAATGCCACCCAATATGAATTGACCCGTCTTTATGACCCAAATCCGGAGTTGAGTATCTTACCTTTGCTTCATTTCACCAAACCCTTAGCCATATAAATCACCATCTGTCTCTTCCATCTCTACCATATTAGATATTCATTCATCCCTTACGACTTCAACCGTATATCTATACCCCACCTGAAAATCGCAAAATCACCTTTTCCGAACCTCCGCAACCATCATCTTTATATCATCTTTAGGTTCCATTCGTCAAACTTTGAGGTGTTTTGAATTTCCCTAAGAATTCAAACCCGGAGGTAGGATTGATGGTCGAAACATCCCATCATCGGAATAGGATTGTAGGGGGAAATACCTTTCCCTGATCTTACAGTTCCCTATAGAGCCGAGGGTTCAGTTTCCTGATATATTGGCAACTGAGAGGTTGGTTCCAAATATATATATATATACACGGAACTGGAAGATCAGGGTTTCTTAGGACATACCTGGATTCTTAAGAATTTGTATGTTTTCCATTGTGGATTTTAGCTGACTGAAGGGTGTTCAACACCACCCAGGCACAAAAATCCACCCTAAAAAAAAAATCCCCCCACGTTTTCCTATAGAGAAATTCCCTAGTTGGTGGTTTCAATCCAGTTGAAAAATATTAGTCTAATTGGAGCATCTCGTTAAGTAGGGGTGAAAATACAAAAATATTTGAGTTGCCACCACCTAGACATACTTGGAGTTCTTAAGCATATATATGTTTTCCCATAGTTTTTTTAACGGACTGAAGGGTGGAACTCAACACCACCCAGGCATAAACCCACGCTGAAAAACATCCCCTAAGCTTCCCTGACTTTAAAGACATTCTTGGAATTAGAGGCTTCCGTCCGAATCGCCTGGCCACCCAACGGATCCGGATGCTTCGACAAAAAATCCCAAAAAATCCGTGAAAGTCACGGTTTGTTGCGGGAAACGTTGAAAGTCACAGTTTTGGTGAGTAAAACAAATCAAGCCCAGATTTCACGTTGATTTTCTAGTTGGTGGTTTCAAACCATGTGAACAGAACCCAAATGACCCATATTTTGGAAGATTTGACCCATAAAATGGAAAGTCAACCCCCCAAAAAAGTGTTTTGTCCCAGTTTTGTTTTGTTTTCTGTCTTTTTTTTGTTGTTTTGAAAAAAATTGAAGGCCACCTAGAAAGTCAATTTCAAGGCCACCCTACCTTGGGGAGGTGGCTAAGTTAATCATCTGTACTTGGATCGAATGTAAAATGTGTACTTTTTTTGAAATAAGTCAGTCCCCAAAACAACCATAGGCTTTTGTCCAACAAAAATCCTTTGAGAAATGCCAAATCAAGCCTCTAAATGCCATTGGGCAAGGGTGTTAATTCGTAGGATCATTTAATAATTGAATGGTCGTACATTTGGATTCTATCATCTTCATGCTTGTTGAAACTAAAGAGCGAAATTAAATTGGAAAGTAGTGAGATTGAGATGAAATTGATATTTGAAATGAAATTAAAACCAACTGAATGCATCACACAAAAAAGCAATCAGGATTCGCTATCGAAGTCACAAGAACGGGAAATGAAAGGTATGCTAACCCAAAGGTCTTACACTTAAATTCCTTTCATATAAAGAATTTCATGTAAACATTGCCAAACTAAAAAAATAGGCTCCCTGAAGTGATTTTTCAATGTGTGAAGTGTAATCAACTGCGCCCGTATATGATTCTCCAAACGGAAAAAAAGTCCCACGGTAGAAACTGGAAAAAACCCACGCCACAATAAACAAATTCCAAAATAAACATCACACCCTTCAACTTTCGAAAAAGGCCTCACTTCATTCATCCCAAAACCGAAATCATGCCGCCATAAGTGGACAAATGAGCCACGAAAAAAAAACCTCCTACTTTCCATTATACTGGTTGGTTTATATAGGGATCCTTATAATGGTGTATCATAACCCCTATAAAACTGGGTAGTATAATCCCCTACATAACCCAACCAATCAGGGTTTTTTCGTGGACAAATGGGTTCACGCACCTTGCCCTCGTCGAATTTCACGATGCAAGGCCTCAAGATGCACACACGATTTGATAGATAGATACCCTCCCTGAAACTAACAGAACATAGCACCTGAAAATAGGCCATCCTAAAAGGAAACCAGTCTTCCCAGATTTCCAACCATCCATTTTCAGGTGCAATCTGTTAGTTTCAGGGTAGATAAATAGATAGAAGTGATAGAAGGATACCTGGAAAACAAGTTGCTGCTGATTTCCGAAGACTTTACCCCCAAAAGCAGCCACAGTTGCCTAAAGAAACACTATGTTTTCCAGGTAGATGAAAAGTGATAGAGATTCAGTAGATAGAACCCCCCTTACATGTAGCCAACTCAATATTATTCAAAGTAAGGGGGGGTCAATCATACAACCTAAATGGGCAAGCGACCATCCCTCAAAAACAAACAAGTTTGGCTCCAGTGCATCACCCCCACCAGGAGCTCTTCAGAACTCCAAAGCAGAAAGTGGGTGGGTAATCAACACCCCATTGAAACATATTAATGCAAGTCAACTTGGATAATTTGCCCAAGATCAGGGTAAACATGAAAACCATCTTTAAAACCACCACCTAGTCATTCATATCACACTTACAACAACATGTGTGTTTTGCTTTGTGCAATTAAAATCCATCGTCCCAAACAACTAAAAGGCCTGTTTCACAGCTTCCCTCAGCAAAAAACAAAACAAACTATACCCAAACAACTTTTCGGGTTTAGTTTCAGATAAACATCCTTTAGCATCACTAGTAGCTTCATCGTTGTTTCAAACAAATCTCAGGGATCATTACATTACCAACCCAAACAATGCACTATTATTTTCGGGCAATCCTTCAAATTTACCATACATTTATTTTTTTCTTCCCCCGAAAAAAAACTTGGTCTTTAACCATCCCTGAATTTGATGACATCCATCTAAGACACTCTCCAGGCCGTCCATCTGCTTCAAAAGGTTGCACCTGAAAAGGAGGGAGTTAGTTAGTCATTTCGGAAGTTTGTTCAACTAAACTTCCTCTGATTAGAAACAGCGAAGGGGGTAGCATTACAAGGTGGGCCGCTTACCAAATATAACTGGAGTTATAACTCCTATAAGTACGGTTATAACCCCAGTTACCCATTTATAAGTCCATTTATAGGGATTGTAATTCTATTTGTAACTAGTAGGGGCCCACCTTGTATGTGTATATGAATATGTATATTATAGGGATGCTCCCCCATCCAGAATGTCACCACTACACTTAAAATAAAAGCTTCACTTGCCACTGGATATCAACCCAACGAGCTCTAGTCATGACTTGTTTGACTGAACTTCTGAGAATAATTTCCTAGCCAAATGTAAAAATTTAAACACGATATCTTTGATGTTCAAACAATATTAAAACTAACAAAATATCAAAACAATTTTAAACACGCCCTTTCTGATGAAGATGTCATACTACATGGCGCCAACATTTTCAAATACCGACACATATCAAGCCTGCTATTTGGTTACGATCCGTTTCGGATGTTGAAATCGCATCAGAAAATCAAGTGAACATATTCACCACAAAGGTGCCAGGATTAATCAATTCCTTATACTGGCGATGGTCATCCCATCCTTACAGGAATTCCTTATGAGCTTATATAAACCCCCACTGTTGGGTCTGTGACCCTCCCTACAATAATGGGAGTTTAGATGCACATATATGATTACTGTAACCGGCGACTTGTCATTGATTGTTGATGTTGGATGGATGAATAGTATGCCCATATCAATGTCAGAAAATCATGGATAAAGAGGCCTTTCCTTGATTTGCAAAATTAAAGTGCTTTGAAAATAATGATCTTCCCCAAATCGTGGTGCAACATAGTGATTTAGCATGGTAGGACCCATGACAAAAATCACCAACTCAACAAACACAAGCTTTGGTGAGATACAAAAATGCTATTTCAACACAACATACGGATGTTTCCAAAAATAGTGGTACCCCCAAATCATCCATTAAAAAATAGGGTTTTCCATTATAAACCATCCATTTTGGGATACCCCTATTTTTGGAAACACCCACATATGTCCCTTCTCGGGTTCAATGTAAAAAGTTTCATGTTTTGGGGCACCCTGAAAAAACTATATAGTTGGTGGTTGAACCGACCCATTTGGAAAAAAACATGCTCGTCAACCAAGGGTCATTTCCCCAAGGATCTTGGTGAAAAAAAAATCCCTCATGCTCCAACCCTTCTGCAAGTGGTTTTGGGTGCCTAGGTTTGTCTTTTTCGGAAGTCTAGACTCCTGGACTAAACACCGAGCCTCGAAAGGGGTATTTGGAGCACTGGGCTAATATTCAAAACCACCAAGCAGAAACTAGTTGGTGGTTTCAACCCATCTGAAAAATATTAGTCAAATTGGCAATCTTCCCCAAATAGGGGTGAAAATAAACAAATGTTTGAAACCACCACCTAGAGAAAAGAGTTTTTTTCAACTTATTTCAGCCATATGAAAAACCACTAAAAAAATCACCAAGGCACCCGAATCACTAAAGAACCGCTGAAACCTCCCGTGAGTTTCTGCGCCTGGGCCGTTTTTTTGAATGTTTTTCTTCAAGGCTAGGATGACTGATCCACACAGTGTTTTTGTTTAATTTCGTGCAACAAAAAAAGGCGATGCCTTCAATGATGATGCCTCTTCTCCAAAGTCAGGTGATGCCAAAAACAAGTCAAGACACAAGGAGTCAATTCGTCAATTATTTTTTCGGATATTTGCATTCTTTGGACATATATGGGAATCACAAGCTCGAGATTCTTCCGCAAGACCTTCATATATGGATGAAATGATGATTATTGATTATATTCATATTTCACTAATCTGTTCTATTAAGTCAGGCCATGTTCAACCAAACTATGAGGGTTTTGCATCACTGGGACGGACCAAGTTGGATCACTTCCAATTACCCGCAAGCTGTGAACCTGGCTATGTAACCCATGTTCAATAGGAAATACATGGGCTCAATCCGGGTCCATTTTCCAGCAAGTTATGTTAGTTTTACCAGTTTGAAAAAATATTACTTGGTGGTTGAACCAACCCATTTGAAAAATATGCTCCTCAAAATGGGTTTATCTTCCCCAAGTAGAGGTGAAAATAAACAATGTTTGAAACAACCACGCATGTAAACTCCAGGATGGAAATAAAAATATTTGAAACCACCACCTACCTGGAACCCAAATGACCTCTATTTTTGAAGGTCAACCCGCCAAAAACAAGGCCTTTTCCAATCAAAACAAGGATGAAAAAAAGGTTTGAATCGATGATGATCCCCACCGCACCAGCTTTTCCGCACCTCAAAGACCTCGAACATTTGAAGAAGAAGCCTATCGCGGACGGACGTCGTTCACAACCGTCCAGTGTCCCGTCACGTCAAGGTCACCGGAGCTTCAATTTATAAGGTGGATTCCAAAAAAGTCCGTTTTTTTTGGGGGAAAACAGAGGTTTCCCATGATTCAAGAAGTCCAAACAAATTAACAACCATGTAAGGGGGAAAAGCCTGAGTTTTTTTAAGGTCAAAATTTACCTGATTAGAACTTCAACAATTTCAAGGGTTCTTGGATCTTTGGGACTGGAAGACATTTCCCGCAATCCTCATGGGATTCGGTCACTTTCCAACCTACAAGATGGACACCGGGGGAACTGATAAGTAGGACTACATATAGCTTCTTGGGGTGAACGTTCCCCGCGGTGTTTCACCCATTCATTTAAAAGGCCATTTATAGGGGTGAACTAACTTATTAGACCATTTACAATTAGCTAGGCTCGGGGCTCATCTTGTAACTCCCAGGTTTGAAAAAACTGATGAACATTGGGATGCAAGTTGTTTTCCCTTCCAGGATGCAATCGAAAGTGGAGGTTGATAGAGAAATGCTTCAGAACTGGCATTACAACATGTCTAGAGGATCGCAAGCACTTCAAACATCAGAGTTAAAAGAAGTAAAGATGAGATACTGCAAGTAAATGCCAAAAATCATTTGAGCAATGTATATAGGGGATTATACTACCCAGTTGTATAGGCCCGGGATGATAATGAACCATTATAAGGATCCATATTAACCAATCAGTGTAACAGAAAGTAAGAGGGTTTTTCCGCGGCTCATTTCACTCTGTGGTCGTGAATCTTGGTCCCATCTTATCATGGTTGGTAGGATTTCCAAAGCATTGCAACTGGGGGATGTTTTGAAGTGGATTTGATTAAGAGAAATTATGTCATCCTTACCTGGAATGAAAATTGATAAAAACGACTGAACAAATCAGGTTAAGGTTCTGTGAGACACAGCGTTGAGATTTGAAAATTGTGATGCTTGAGAAACTCTAAAGAGAGGACTCGAACCGTTTCGCAGATGTGTTCTCCCAAAGCAAAATTACTTACTCAGGACATGGTTTGGGTAGATTTTACCTACAAACACTGGGTACTTCAGGGGATTGAAGGTCTATGTTGCCCTATGCGGAATGTCTGGGCACTAGGATGTTCAAAAAAAATGAGGCAGCTCCAAACAAAAAAAACATAGCTCTAGAACTTTCCAACATACCCCTCCCTAACGCCGCGTTTGCAAGGTATGCTCCGTTTGGGTTACACTTGACATGCGCAAAAATTCTGCTTCATTCGTTTGTAAAGAAATTTTCTCTCAACTCAGCTCGGTACACCCCGGAAATGGAAACACCTTTTCCAAGGCCCATCATTTTGGGTTCAAAACTACACCAGAAGAGCTTGAGGAAGGGTTTATTAAGCCACCATTGTCCCGAAAAATGACAACCAGTATCACTTCTTGGGGCCTTTGATAAATCTCAGCACGCGGATGGTCACGAAAGAGCTTGCGACAAGTTTCGGAGACATCCTGGCCGGAAACCCATGAATTTCCTGACTCAACCCATGGATTTCCTGGTAAAAACCATGGATTTCTTGACTCAAATTTTGAAACCATTTTCGAAGGTGTTTTTTTTGGCGGGGGAAAAACCCAAACTTTAAGACAGCAAAATGATTCAACCCACAACTGATTAACAGCTACAAGCCACACAAATTATGCATGAAAAGGATTGAAGTGTTTTTTCACCAATGTAGACATGACACATAAAATGCATGACCATGACAATCAATAAATGAGAAAATTAGTGACCTCTTCAAATATATCACTAGTTGGTGGTTTCAACCCATTTGAAAAATATGCTCGTCAAATTGGATCATTTCCCCAAGGATCGGGATGAACATAAAAGATCTTTGAGTTGCCACCACCTACACCCCCGAAGTTTAACATAGACCCTAGGCCTGAAAAATGATGGTTGGAAGATTACTTTCTTTTTGGGGTGGCTTATTTTCAAGGGCTATGTTGAACTTCCAGGGAGTAGAACCTTCATTTATTTCATACTTCCACTTTCCAGGATCTGACTCGGAATCCTGGATCTGACTTGCCACTTTCTGACCAGAGGTAGCATGAGCCTTGGGGCGGGAAGAATTTGAAAAAGGCAAGGATTTGTCAAGGCAAATCTAAAGGTGAACACATTATTATTATTATATACTGTATATATATATATACATAAAGACATGACAGATATAAATATTGAAACTCTTCTGCGTACATATCACATACTATATATATTCATCTAAAAATCAGACGTGTACTAGTTCAATATTTCATATCTCATGTTGTTTCTTTGAGTCTCATATTATTCGTAACTCACTTCTTAATCGTATCACAAACTTCCAAACTTGATCATTGTAGCTCTGATCCACATCTCTGATAGTCAGGTACTGCCCTCCCTGAAACTAACAGCAAACGCCCCTCAAAATGGTTGGTTGGAATACGATCGTTTCCTTTTTGGGATGGCCTGCCTGTCTTCGGGTGCTTTTGCTCTTCGTTTCAGGGAAAATTGTATGCAATCAGTGGTTTCGGAAGCTGGGTGGAATTCTTTTGGCATCCCTTGTAAGACTACAAGGTGGGCCCGCTACCAGATATAACTGCAGGCCATTTACAGGGATTGGTGGGCTCCATTTATAACGATCGGCTTGGGGCCCACCTTGTAGTTGGTGGTTTCAAATTGGATCATGAAACCCCAAGGATCGGGGGTCAAAAAAAACAATATTTGAGTTGCCATCCAGAAGAAGGCACACCAACTCCTACATTACACCACCAACTCCTTGGGTACTAGCGGAGTTGCGAAACCATCTTTTCAAGGAGAAATCCAGTTGCAGCTACTGTTACACACCAAAACCCCCCCCCAAAAAAATCAAAGGCAAAAGGGAATATTCCGTTCCCAAAAAACATGACTTCAGATTCTAGTTTGTTTCCACCGTAAATTCCCCATCAACTCGGTATAGACAAACATCCGGAATCCTCTCAACAGAACGGCAAAAATGTTGCTTTGATTATGTTTTTCCTTTGTAAAGGGGATCATGGCTTTCCACGGCTTCAGGTCGTCGACAGTCAGATGTGTTGTTTACCCCCAAGTCCAACCCCCATCCATCCCGAAAAAAACGACGAAACGGAGAAACCGTGCCTTCCAGTTTTTGATCTTTTCCCAACGCCATAGTCGTGTGATACTATTGCCATCTACTGGATCCTGTTGGAGGGCAGCTGGATCCATCCCCAACACGCAACAACTGCAAAATTCGAGTTTTGGAGTCAGTTCCTTGGTGAAGTACATGATTTACTAGTGGTGCTTCGGCCAATATCCGTAGAATTAAAAAAAAAAAGAAATCGAATATGGGGGGTCCCGAGAATGGAAAGTATAGTCTTGAAAGGTTCAAAAATAAATGCCACTTGAACTAGAGGCAGATTTGCCACAAGTGCTTTCTTTCAGAGAAGAATGTGAAGCTCCGCACACCTCGTCGAAGGCATGGTACTGACAATGACAAGTTGAAGTATGAAATTAGATCGCAATGGCCAGACTGAATTGTTTTGATTACAATTGCAATATATACTGCAACCATCCGGGTGTATAAAAGAGACTGACTGCAAACTATCCCCTAGAGGACGCTGAATCTTAACAGAGTCCTGGTAAAATATTCTATCTTCTCTGGGATTTGGGTACACATCTTCAAGATTCATCATCAATTGAAGTTTTCGGTACCCCATATACATTGGATTTTGCTGTTGTTCTATGTATCTTAATTTGGGAGTGTTCTCAATGGCAAGGACAAGACAGCTCAAAAACAAATAATTAAATATATACATACTATTCTGATGTGCTTATCGATCTATCCGTGTATATAGTATATGTCCATGATCTATATCTAGTTTAGTTCTATTTATACATGTACAGTACAGTATATGAGCTAATCTTGAAATTCACCACCATCACCCAAGCCCGCCCAAACATAAAAAACTTGATGCCAAACATCCCAACAAAAATCCATAAAATTACTTTCCCTTCCTCCTTGGCCTAAAAAACCTTCCCCAGGCGTCATTATATTACCAATCCAAACAATACACTCTAATCTTTTGGGAAATCCCCCCAAAATCACCATACATTTGCTGCTTGTTTGATCCCTCCCATTTGTGTAATTTCATCATCCTGCTATATTTGCCATTATTTTTTAAAAGATCATCCGTAGTTCAATCCTTGAAACCCCATCCATCCTTCCAAATGGGCCATTTCTTAATCCCTTCCCAAAAACCCCTGGGTTTTGTTTGGTCTATCCATCTATCCTTCGAGGTCGTACTGAAAGATTTGCCACCAGGCAAACCAATCTTCGCAAAGAGATCCTGCAGCGCGACACTCCCGTCGTGTCTGAAAGTAACGATCTCGTGAATCGCAATGCCTACAATGGTGCGGCCCCTATAGGATCGTTACAAATGGGGGGTGAAATCGCTCCACTTATTTCGGGGTGAAATAACTCCGGCCAGTGAAACACGACTTTTAATTGTTTGGCCATGTATCGGGGCTCCCATAACTCCAATTTAGTAATGATTGGCTCGGAGCCTACCTTGTGCTCCCCTACTCTCAGGTTCGGCCCTTTGGGTCCTCTCGCTTTGAGACAATCGGAAGATAACTAGAAATCGGGAAGAAAAGGCATATGTGGCCAAATCATCCCAATTGGTTTCTGTCGAGGTTTCCAACTCTTTAACGCTAAGTGGCAATCTTAAAATACATAAATAAGTTTGGGACTGAGTGAATTAAACTGTAAATAGTCTTACCAACTTGGAATAAGATCATGTACCCTCTTACCCTCCACTAAACTAGCGTAGCAACGGATTTTTTGTTCATGTTCAATTGGAAATACATCTTCCATTCAGGGTCCATTGCCATAATAGTTAAAGGGGGATCGTATCTCCCTTTCTTGCTCCCTCTCTGTGTCGACATGATTTCACCACAAACGATCAAACATATCAAACCCATCACCCCCCGCCATTCAGAGGGGCAATATTACTACCATACCATCCATGGGACTGGTATATTTACCATACATTTACCGTCATTTACCATCAAAAATAAAGTAAATGTAGGTAAATATACCAGTCCCATGGATGGTATGGGTTACACAAAAGTTGCCCAATAGCTTTAATATTTCCACGAAATCCTTTTTTTCCACCATTTTGATAAAAAAAACACCTTGGTTTAACAAGTTTCACCAAATTTCTTGGTTTTGGTTTACAAGTTACCCCTTAATCCAAGTTGGAAGGTTCACCAAAAAAAGGTGGCAAGGCAATGACTTCCTGGTAAGTCAACTTTTGTCCCCCCCCAACAGTTCCTGTAGGTTCACCATTGGCTTCGTCGTATGGCTACGAAATGATGGGGTTGAACTACCCCCATCACTGTTGCTTGCGGTTGTACCAGTTGAGAAGTTCTCCCATTTCTTCAGGTTTCATACTGTTGATGCTTCAGAAATTCCAAACAACCACCTGGCATGCATAAAACCCTGTAAATAACGGGATAAACTACCAATCTCAACTGGTTAGCAGGATTTGTTCCACCTAAGGTCTTATGTATAACAGCTGGTAACACCTACGAAATACTAACGAACAATAGATTTGATGGGCCGGCTGGAATTTGTGTATTCCTCCGGCGTTGAGAAAAGGTGTCACTTTTTTGGGGGTATCCATTCGTTCAATTTCAGGTGCTGAAATTTGGCATTTCTGAATCATGAATCAATAATCCCTAAGAATCCTGACCCCTCCTATGGAAACACCAGACCCTCCCAATGACACCCCTGGGGCCTTAAAACAGGTGGTTTTGACACCCCATGACATCCCATGGAGCCTTAGGGTTATTGGTGTTTCAAAAACTTCAAACAAAATTTAGACTATAACCAAAAGACCCCGCGGAAAACCGAAAACCGGTCGCCTTGTAGACTTGCACGTCAGTGTCAGGGATGATGAAGCTTCCTTGACTTTGCCTGAAGAGAACAACTTCCAGGCAGTCCCTGGTACCTAGAAAACAACCATTTCTTAATGGATGGAAATGGTGAAACACCTATTTTTCTTAATGTAATGATTTGGAGTCATCTATAAATAACTGAAACAACCACTTGAAATTCCTGGTTGTTTCAGGTGGATGGTTTTTTGTGGTGATGAATTGGGTGAATGTGTTGATTTTGGTGATTTTGGTTCATCTCAAGTACTTTATGAAAACTGGCATAATTATTTGCATCGTCAAATGGGGGGTTCCTAAAATGGTGGTACCCAACAACCATGGGGTTTTCCTACTAAAATTGATCAGTTTGCGGTGTTTTGGGGGTACCACCATTTCAGGAAACACCCAAATGGTTGCAGCATTTTCTTTGGATCAACAGGATCTTAGTTTTAGGAGAATCTTGATTGATTTCACGGCCAGCAGGGACTGATTCCAAATTTTATACGACGACCAGGATATCTCTGAGTGGTCATCACAGCAGGTAATATATGACACTCAGCCGGTTCTGATCTCGAGATACCACATTCTAAACTGTATGTTTTTTTCCTAGCACATATGCTGTGTCGAAAAGTTTTAAAGGTTTGCAATTGACTGAGTGAGATATGTAGGTCAAGCTTCTTATATCATTTGTTGGAGTACGGCCCATTGCTGTTGCTAATTCCAACTGTACCATAACTGGTTGGTGGTTTCAACCCAATTGAAAAATATTAGTTAAATTGGATCATTTCCCCAAGGATCGGGGTAAAAATGAAACAAATCTTTCAAACCACCATCAATTTGATAATCTTGACTCCTAGCCTTATACCTCAACCTTTTTGCTGCCCAAGATGCTGCACAAGGCAGGAAATAGGATAGGCCTCCCAGCTGCTGGTGGTGTCGTTTCGCAACAGTAAACTGAACCCGCTTGGGCATGAAGATCGAACCAATTTGTTGGGAAAAAAAAACTGAAGTTTATTTAGTGATCCGTTATCCCTTCCAAATACATGAAGTTATCCCTTATAAATAACTGAATGTTATTTAGTACACAACTTATTGTTATAATACTGTTTGTTAAGTACATGCACCGTGCACTTATGACTCACTACTCTCTCTCTCTCTCTACTCATCGATTCCATCATGAACTTGTTTTTTGTTGATACGATCATCTCCAGAAAGGCAACAACAAAAATGCTGCTTAAAAAAAAAAGCTCAACCACTCTGATCAACAAAGAAATCCTGAAAAAGGGGTCATTATATTATCAACCCAAACAATTCACTATTATTTTCGGGAAATCCCCTGAAAATTACCATGCATTTGCTGTCCCATAAAAATGACCCCATGTAATAAGACTCTGGATTTTTCGGGGGCCTTCCTAATCCGTACAAAAACCCTTCCAACTTTCAACCCTTCCACCTTCCCTTATTCCCACCTCTGTGAGAAGACTCTGTTGAGGTGGTGCATCGGGGACGTAGACAGGCATCTCCTGTCCGGAAAAATGACGGACAAAAACTCCAACTTCCAACGCAAAAAAAAATGAACCAAAACTAAACCAGTTGGTGGTTAAACCACCCATTTGAAAAAAATATATATAGTCAAATTGGATCACGTCCCCAAGTAGGGTGGAAAATAAAAATTACTTGAAACCACCAACCAGTAAACATAGCTTCAGACCCCCCACCCAAACCCAAAATAACCACGCAGTTCCACCCCCCCCCATATTTCTTTTCAAAATTTTGGGGCGCCAACTTTTGCCGCACTCTCATGAACGTGTAGAGTCAAAATGCTGTTTTTTTGGGGGGGGGGAGATATCCGGATTGGTTTGGATCAACTCACCTCATCAATTTTGCCCATGTTCAAAGTCTCTGCGGACATCTGGGAGTTTTCAAAACAGGTCCTAGGTCCTACAAGGTGGGGCCCCCCCTACGATATAAATGGCCAAATGGGACAAAATTCACCTTACTTATAGGAGTTTATTGTACCCCATTTATAGCGATCGACTCGGAGCCCCCCGAAAAAAAAAAACCGATCAAATAGCCTGAACAAAACAAACAAGGGACAGACTTGGAATTCACCATATCTCAACCTTAGCCGTAAGAGATCTTTGAGTTTCCGCTGGGGTCATGAAAAGAACATGATTGACTGCCTGTCCTAGCCCATCAAGGAAATTGTGTGTTGAACAAAGCAACTTCTTCTGATAACATCACTGGTTGACACAACCTGAAATGATCAGTGCCTAGTTTGGCAGCATCTTCCCATCTTCTACAACCAACATCGGCTCTCACATTGGCTGCCGGCGTATGATCACAGATTCTTGTATCCTGGCCAAAACACTAAAAACATATACTGTAAACGCAAGGCGGGCGTGTGTGTGTGTGTCCACATTTGTTCACAACACGTTTCACCAAAATTCAACTCAACAATTCGCCCTAAGCCTCGGCCCCATTCCGCACAAACCACTCTTGTTCATCGCCTTTTTTTCCGTTTTTCAAATGTTGTTGTTGTTTTTTCCTGATGTTTTTCCTATAAGCGGGGAGTTTGTGGATAGTCAAGTCCGACTAATGGACTCCACTTATCCACTTAGAGCGGTTCTAATGGAGTTTCATGACTAGTTTTTTTCTACAATTTGCAAACATGTGGCTCACATCCTTTTCTTTGTCTTGTTTGTTGGTTGGAAGTTACATCAAATAAGCTTTCATTTGGCGCTAGGGACTTTTTGTTTGAATCTGTTTTTGGTCACTCGGTCCTATTCATAAGTTCCTTTTTGAGGGTGGTTACTTGGAGGATCATCCCAGGTAGGAAGTGGTTAGGAACCCCGATTTATAAGCCATTTAGACCATTTGGAAGGGAAACAACCCTTAGGGGACATACTATAACTATAACCATGGTTATTAACCACCCATGGTCTCCGCCCCCCCGCCCCTCCAAAAAAAAAAAGGCGAAAAAAATGCGAACCTCAAATTCTACGGGTTTGGGTTGCAATTGTTTCACTTGTTGGGTTTTGGTGATGTGAAATCATGGAAAATTTCAGGTGCTGACAGTTGTTATTCCAATGATGATATTCTGGTTGGTGGTTTCAACCCATGTGAAAAATATTAGTCAAATTGGATCATTTCCCCAGGTAGGGATGAAAATAAAAAAAATGAAACCACCACCTAGAGGATAGTTCGATGATAGTTCGAGCACCATAGTCTTCAATCGCCATGGCGGAAAAAAAATTGAAGGGAACCCAGGTTGCAAAGGTGGAATTTTTGCATGAGTTTTTGGACCGTACTGTAGGCAATACCCATGACGGATCCATGGGACTGGTATATTTACCTACATTTTTTCATTGATTTTGATGGTAAATGTAGGTTCATATACCAGTCCCATGGATCCTATGGATTGTGAGTAATAAGTCCATGCTATTCAAGATCTATTCAAGAACTTATTTCACCCTTTCAGAGGGGTGACAATCTTGACATTGGTGCTGGTGGATCAATTCGGAAAGTCATTTAGAAACTCCACTTCGCCATGACGCTTTGGAAGTGTCACGTCAGTGCTGAGACCGGAAGTCTTGAGGACTACCCTCCACTGATCCTGCATCGTTTTTCCAGGATCCAAGTCGTTTGATGTTTGTCATCAGTCATCTCACTTATCAACAGAAATGACAACAATGTCCACCCAAAAATATGTGTCAACGTTCTCACCTAGAGGAAGTCATCGTCAATATTCCAAAGATTGCCTAAAAGCGAAGTTGTTTGTTGTAGAAGTCATGATAGAAATCCTGCAGACTATCCCAATATACCTTTTCCACACTTTTGAATAATTTTCCGGCTCTTCCATTTATGAAAAATGGACCCGTTCCTGGCTTAGAACATGAAAATTCACCATCTTGCAACTTCAAGTTCTTGTGTCCTCAACACTCATCAACGTACCCGGCGTTGCGTTTTAACGCCAGGGCCAGTGCAGCCCCAACGCATGTATCGTGCGAGCCGCGCAAACCGTAGGTCCGAGGATAAACATTTTCGGGATGGAGGGACGGTGTCGGCTAGGTGCCATTGGATAGTCTCTAGTCTATACCATCTATACCGTAGGCGTTTAACAAACCTGTTTGCAACTCACCAATGCACCAATGACTAGGCCGGGACATATCCAAGCCAATATGCTGGGAGCCCCCCCCAAAAAAATGGGGACCAACTCTCCAAAAACGATTCAAATGAATTCAAATGGCAAATCGTTCTTTCCAAGAAAACTATACAAATTTACCTTCTTTTCCATGACGGATCCATGGGACGATTGTATATTTACCTATATGAATGGTTGATTTTTATAGTAAAGGTAGGTAAATAAAACATACATGGATCCTATGGGTTTGAAGCCCCCTCAATAAGCTCAATATGGGTAATTCCTATGATCCTTGCTATAGATTGCCGGGAAAATTTCTCCATAGTTATGCCATAGTTCAATGTATTAATGAATCCTGGCCATGAATCCTTGGCGATGTTCTGAACCTACAAAATCGAGTCAGTGTTTCATGATGATGATATCATCCTCTTCACTTGTTTCCACGAAGATGAAGATGATGAAGATAATAAAGATGACAATAATGAAGATGAAACTAATGATGATGAAGATGAACATAATGAAGAAAATGATGATGATGATGATGATGATGATGATGATGATGATGATGATGATGATGATGATGATGATGATGATGTTGATGTTTGCGCTTTCAAGTGTGCATTCCAGTGAATTATCTCCCCCAGTAGGGATGAAAACAAAAAGGCAGTTTGGAGGAATTCCACCCGCCACATTGAACCCACTTTTGCGGCGAAAAAAACAGTTGTCGTACATTTGGTGAGCAAATTTTCACCCAGCACCTAACTAAACCTTGGAGTCTCCACCTTTGCACCGTTGCCAAGCACACACAACCCCTCCAAGCCGACCGGGTCGAATCCAAACGATTTCCGATCGTCGACATCTTCGGCAGCGGATCCAAACATCACCGAAGTTTCAGTTGCGAATTTTCAACGCCAAAAAACTTCGATGAGTTTTTCGAGGTAAATGATGAAGGTACTGGCACCCCAGAGCTTTCCAGCCCCATACCTGGAAAATGTAGGAAGTTGTACCATTTTTTGTGGATGGCAACTGGATTGATTGCTGGTTTTAGGGGGTTTCAAGTGGATGGAAATTAACTGCGCAACTGCTTTTCCAGGATTGGGCATTTGTGTTTTTTGACCCGGGCTGCAGAGAGTTCCGAATCTTTTTGGAAATGGAAGTCACCATGTATTACAGTAAGCATCTCTCTATTTATAGTTAGTTTAACCAATTAAGAATGGCAAGATTTTAAACTTGTGCGGAGTCGCCACAACTTCTGAACGTCACTGAACAGCGCGGATTCTCAGGTTGCCAAATTCTTACAGCTCAACCACCAAAAACGCGAAAACGGTTTTTTCGGAAGCTTCACTCGTAAGATGAGCGTTTCGAAACGGAAGCGTTTCTTCGGAAGCTTCCGGGGAGTTTTTCGGGATGTCACTTTTGACAACATTGAAGTTGTAGGGGAAGGCGTTTGGTAAACACGTGGTACTAGGTACGAATGTTTGGAGGGATTGGGGATTCCCACCAATATATTCAAACTACCTGGAACCCCAAGGCCAACCATCTATAAATGGATGTTTCAATTGGATGATTCCAAATCTTTATATAGTAAAAATGGTTGTTTCACCGAACATCCATTTATAAATGGTTGTTTGGGGTTCCAGGTATATGTGCTGTTGAAGGTGTGTTTCCATTACAACTTTCTGTTTAGTGGGACATTTTACGTGGAATGATGTGTTTTTCTTTGGAAACCAATGGGATCTTAGGATGATTAAAAAAAACAGAGACCCGCACAAAATCAAGTGTACAAACAACCCTGCCGTGTGAGTTTGGTTGATGAAAAAATGGGATGTCATGAAATATTCACAGGACTCTAGGACATTTCCCAGAATCAACTAGCTTGCCAGCTTACCATTTCATTTCTTGTCCACCATTTCATGGATTGCTAGTTGGCGGGTAATCGCCCACCCTTTTCAAAAGATACAAAGGTTTGGGGGTGGACAAGAATCTTTGAAACCGCCGTCTAGAAGAATTCCTATATGATGCCAATTGTTCGATGTTTTCATCCCACTGCAAACACATGGCAGTTGCAATATGTTGCTCCCCCGGGTGCTTCTTGCTCCCCGCTGATCCAACGCCAACACCCGGGATGGACGAAGAGCTCTCGCAGCGGAAACGTTTCTACTGATCCAGGAGAAGTTGAAGCGATACGTTGAAGAGTAAGGATTACAGTAATCTGGTTGGTGGTTGAAACAACCCATTTGAAAAAATATTAGTCAAATTGGATCATTTCCCCAAATAGGGATGAACATAAAACATCTTAACAACCACCATGTAGTAATCAATGAGGAACTAATGTACCAAAATATATACCAGCACCTTCAAAGGGATACCAAATGGTTCGGAATACAGGGTGTCAATTTATCATCCTTTAGGGTTTAATTTTGGCACCCCTTTGAAGGGTTGATGATTTGACCACCGAAAAATTAAGACCAAGTTTGGTGTTTTCTCGTTTTCGGTTCGCAGGCGTGGTTCAACCATCATCCCATTTTGTTTGATTTGTTTGTGTTGATTCGGAATTACCCTCTGGTAACCTAACATAGCAACGGAATATCTCCATTTTCCATAGGAACTACACCTTCAAAGGGTGCCACCAAAATCGTGGCAAAGACCCGCTGCAGGTTCAATTGGTCTATCCAAAACCTTCCAGCAAAAATCACCCCAAAAAAATATGAAAGACTCAAACCAAAAAATCAAACAATGCAAATCCATATAGTAATTCTCAATAATTTCCCATTGTAATATCAACGCATGGTTTGGGTTGGTAGTATAATGACCCCTGTCAAAGCCAACTCCTCCAGATCTTTCTAAGCAGCTCAACCGGCCCATTATGGGCAAACCGGCTTCTGGAGAGCGGCGGTCTACGGCGCTCTAAGCCCCCTCGGTTTCATACGCAGCGTGCCTTAGAGGATACAAGTTGGGATCACTTATCTACTTGGATGTCCATGGAAGTTAGTAACTGGAGTATAACCCCTATACAACTAGGTTATAAGTCCCTTAAGTAGGTTATAAATAAACCCATTTACTAACCATTTAATAACTTCCGGGGACATCCAAGTACCCAGTGATTTCGAAGGATTCTGGGGTTCTTGAGCTCCTTATTTAATGGGAAAATACATTATCCCTGGCGACCATTTTATCGTTCCCCCAATATCAGAGGGTCGTTGTTGTAACCCCAACTTCAGAGGAAATTTTTGTTCACCAACTTTCAGTGGGGAGCTAAACGGTTATGATTTTTTTGGTGCCACTTTCCAACTAGAGTTGCTAACTGCCATGAGACAAGGGTGGTGGCAGTCTTTGTCGGTCTGCTGCTGCTGCTGCTGCTGTTGTTGCTGTTGTTGTTGTTGTTGTTGTTGTTGTTGTTGTTGTTGTTGTTGTTGCTGTTGTTGTTGTTGTGGTGGTGGTGGTGGTGGTTGCTGTTGTTGTGAAAGTTGAAACTATCGGAATATGGAATCATCCCAACAGATTTTCACAACCAACATTACCTTTCAATGCTGGGAAACTCTGCCCTCATAAATTGCACTTATATACTCGTCAACATGGGTTTCAGCTTCCCGAACTAAGCCACGAAGAAAAACACTCCTATACGTTCCACTCTCCTGGTTGGTCCTTATAATTGTTTATATGAAATAATCCCCATATAACTGCGTAGTATACTCCCCTATATACCGTAAACAACCGGGTTTTTTTCATTGCTCATTCAACAAGGGTAGTGTTTTCATAATGTATTTTTAAATATATAATCCCTAAATACGTGGGTAGCATTTGATCCTCTATACAACCTTACCACCTAGTTTTTTTTCATCTTCCCAACTAAATGTGTAGGGTCTGAAAGTACCTGGGTGAAACACATATTCAATTTCTGGATATCTAGTGGGGTTATTTTGCACTTTGATGATTCTTTTGTAAAGGTAAGCAGTATCCAAAACGAACTGTTGAAATTTTGGAAATAGACAAACTGAACACGGGGATTTTGAGGTCATTAAAAATTCAGGGACGTCTATACAAAAACCACCCACCAAAACATGATTGAACAAGGACGCCATAAAAAACACTAAAATAAAACAGGAGTTTTTTGATGCTTTTTGCATCAACCTCAAAAAAAAAACACAATTAACCCCTTCCAATCTTTCTGCCCGCCTTCCTGTTCGGAAGTCATACGCGACGTCCCCTAGAGGAGTCTTCCACTCGAAACCTGCACAAGACTCAACGATGTTTTTCGTTGCGTCAAGTTATTTCACGCCGCGGACGAGGAGTTCAAAAAATCAAACATCAAACACATTCAAACACACTACGAGTGAGTTTTTGAAGCGTATTCGGCCAACTCCTCTTTTGTCGCAAAATGGAACGGTTCTCCTCTTAAGTTTTTCTGAAGGGAAACAGCTAAACAGCTCCCCAGCTTTTTTTTCCGACCTTTTGATCACCCAAATGAAGTTCAACCCTTGAAAAGGCCCCGTAAAAGTTAAAAAAGTGTCACTGGGAAGAACTTCGAGCAAGACTTTTGGATCTGTGTGTGTGTGTGTGTGTGTTTGGGCTCCCCGATTATTTTTGTTAAAGACATTTAATTGTCAGAGGAAACATGTTTTTCTTTAAGAAGCCGAAGAAACTCATAGATCGAAGCAGCTTGAAAGGTCACTTTCTTCTTCACCACGCGATGTTCTCCTTGGGCGGCGGGTTTTTTGGGGCAAAATGTCGTGGAGAATCTCACATGGTACAGAAGGTATGCCAGCATGGCTCTTTCAATGTGTAGAGATTTTTTGAATAGGGTGAAATGACCAAAATTTTAGATACGCAAATATGATAGCCAATTAAAAAAAAACATTGTTCAAAGTCCATTATATTTCAGTAATTAGGTCAAGATTCTAGGATGTAATATAATTTTGGTAGTTCTTTGTTGCATCTAATCGTGGTTGTTCAAGCACCGTGATAGCGGGGAAAGGTCAATGGTTTAAACATCATTTTGGTTGACGTGCAGGTGGCCCCAAACTTTCAAGTAGATGAACAACCAAACATGTTCTCCCTAAAAATTAATATCCAGGTTCTTCCGAGTGACCTTTTTGGGTGTTTTAAGTGACCTTTTCAGGGTTAAGTGACCTCCATTTGGGATATCAAAGGGTCACTTGGAAGAAGCTGGCCCCTAAAAATTAATATGAGACCTGAAAACTAGTTTGTGGTTGAGCCACCTATTTGAAAAATATGCTCGTCAAATTGGATTTCTTTCAACAGGGAATCGGGGTGTTTGAAACCATTAAAAAAACGACCTTGAAATAAAGAGGCAAATCATGAAAATCAGGTAAACATACCATACATGGATCCTCCGGGCAAAAAAAAAACTCTCCCTTCAAGACCAGAACTCTTCCGATTTTTTTGGGAGGGCCCAAAAGGAGTTTCATATCAAAAATTGGGAATCCCAGATGCTCAATGTATGGCCTACTTACCTACATTTACCATAAATTTAGGCCAAATGTAGGCAAATATACCATACATTGAGCATTTGGGAATGGATTTTTTTTAATGGTTAACGGTTATCAGTTGGATGACTCCAAGTCATGGAATCAAAACTGGTTGGTTTTCACCATTTTTAGCCATTAAGAAGTGCTTGTTTCACCATCTTTAGCCATGAAAAACTGGTTGTTTCACCATTTTCAGCCATTAAGAAGTGGTTGTTTCACCATTTTCAGCCATTACAAACGGGTTGTTTCACATTTTAAGCCACTAAAAACTGGTTGTTTTTGGTTCCAGGCCTTTTTTTGTTTAAGGCCTTTTTTGCCTTTTTCGAAAAATTTACAAAAAAAAAACGGCCAGGTGACCACTGGATGGCGAGGAGGTGCCATTCGAGGACGAAAGTTCGTTTGGAGATGCCTCCAGAGGCTTTTCGGCTGCAACGGGGCCACTACCTCGGGTCAGCTGAGCTACGTTCCCTGCGCTTAGAGGTTCAGGATACTGGATGTAACTGGTTATAAATGTATAGGTTTATAACCTTAGGGGACATTTTTGACCCACTTATAGAGGTTATAACCCTGGTTACTATCCACGTATCCTAAGTATCCTGAACCTCTAAGTGGGGGTCCGGTCCAAGTCGACCATTAAATGGTCATAGTCTTTTGGAAGTTCGACCATGATTGCAGTCTATAGGGATTTTTTTTGCAACACTTCCAGGGGACTTTTTTTTTATCTTTTTTTTCATGGTCTTTGACTTCCAGGGTGTTGGAAGACCTTCCATCATGACTGCAGTCACCTGGTCCACCCCACCCCGTTCACGGGGAGCCCCTGCCCAGAAATAAGGCCATATAATCACGGCTTAGCGGAAAACCATTGCTTTTCCCTGAATCTTTGGCCGGTTATTAAACCCTTATTTCTTTTCGGGAGGCCCCGTGAACCCCGTGAACGGTTGGTGAGCTCTGAACCATCTTGATCATCTTGTATATGCCCAGTTGAAAAATATTAGTCAAAATGGGAATCTTCCCCAAATAGGGGTGAAAATAAAAAATATTTGAAACCACCACCTAGTATACAATTTAATCAATTTATAATATATTACCAGTACATCCAGTTTGGTTCATACCTTTGACTTGGGGGTGGGGGTGCACAAAAATCGTGTATCTACCTTAGATGTTTCCGCACTTTTTGGGCTCTAGACAGCTCCCCATTAGGGAAACACACCATCGCAAGGTCCAAATTGGTCCCCCTCCGTACCAGTACAAGGTTCTTTGCTAGCTTACAAACCTAGATTTCATTACCCTGAAACCATGGCACATCTTCAAATATCTTCAAATATAGATAGTGTTACAGTAACCTGTTGTGAAGAACCCCCCCGTACTACCTGGGAGATGAACCCCTGAACCTAAAGATCAACAACCATTACTGTGTTTCATGTCAATCTAGTTGGTGGTTTTTCACCAACCCATCTGAAGAATATGCGAACCGTCAAATTGGATCATTTCCCTAATTTTCGGGGTCAAAAATAAAAAATCATTGAGTTGCGGCACCTAACCTACTAATTTTCCAGTGGTCACCGTGGTCACAAGAAGTCACTCATGAAAAAATCCCATGCGCCAAAGTCACCTGAACATCCCATGATGCCGGACGCGGCTTGCGTCCGCGACGCTGCCTTGCCTATGGAAAGGACCTAGCCCCCCTTGGGCTAGAAATCCCCTATAATAACTTAACCCTAGCTTGAGCCAAGTTAAAATTCCCAGCAAACATCAGTAAAAGGGATCCGGATGAGAAGCCTGTCACCCCTCAAAGCTGATTCCATGAAATTTGGGAATCACAAAAATTACACCACAAGGAGCTTACTATATGTTTAAAAACACAAAAAATGCCATCCATGTCTCTAGGTTCCCAACCCCAAAAAAAAAACTCTCAGCAGCCAAGGAGACCAGCTGTTTTGTTTATAATAATCAACCAAACCCTATAGGAGCTGAATGATGAAGAGGGATAAATTGGGATACCTGAAAAGGTGGGGTTGTGAGCCGATCCTTGTTTTTTTCGGGTGTGATTTTTCATAACTGCCTGTTTGTTACTAGCCTCATCTAATGGTGTAACTGGAGTTATTTCACCTTACTTAAGTGGAGTTATAACTCACCTCATATACGTATATATATATATGACTGTTTTTTTGGGGCCCACCTTGTAAGAAACTATCTTCCATGATAAGACCCTCCGATGAAAAAAACCTGCCAATTCGGGTGTTCGACATCGCCAATTGGGGATCGATTTGCCATGTGGGTTGCGTGGATGGTTACCCTCCTGGAAACCAACATATCCCCACCTATGGAAGAGGGAAATCATCGGGCCCCAGCAATCTTGAAAGAGGGGAATACATATGGATATAGTATTTAGCTCCCTGGAGAGTATGTCTTCTCTCACTTGAAATCAAATATGACTTTGGGATTCTTATCCCAACGTGGACAGGCCTAGGCCTAGTACACCACCAACATTCACCAAGCATGGCGGCATGGCCTGACCTTTTAGCAACGCAAACCACAGAAGTTGCACGATGATAAGTCCCACCTACCATGCTGGATATTTATCCATGTACGAAAATAAAAAAGTCTGAAAGAAGCAAGGCAAAAAATCCAACTCATCTCAATTTGATCATTACTTTCCCCTAAATGCTAAACCTAGTTGGTGTTTTTGTTTCCCAACCCATTTGAAAAATATGCGCGTCCGTCAAATTGGATTTGATTTTTTTCCCCAGGTAGGTAAAGGGTGGGAAAAAAAAGAGTTGCCACCACCGAGTAAACCCAAACAAAATCAGCCAACCTGGATGTGTGTTTTTTTTACCCTTGAAATGTTGCCCCTAGTTGTGGTGCCTTGCGGAAGAATGTCCCTTCCCACCCCCATCCTCGGTTTCGATATAAGGCCAAATATCCACCTGGGCTTCCCGTGTGGTTTTCATAGGGAGTTGGCAGATGTATAAAATGAATAAACCACTTGAAGCAACACATCAAAAGGGAGTGATATGATGATGATGATGATGANTGATGATTTCATATCAAGTTATATTATTCAGGTTACTATCAACCTTCTAGAACATCTAAAACTCTTTTGGAAGAAGTTTCCCAACATGCAGGTCATCCATGGACCAAATCGTGCAGCTGAAAGCTGATCGCCAAATGGTGTTTTTTTAGGGGTCCTTTTGGGGAAAATAAAATCATTGGCTTAAAATCTTGTGACTTTTTTTTTGGGGGGGGGTGATATCCAGAAGGTTCAAAAAATCAGGGGGTGATATTTTATTCAGACGTGTTTTCAATTAAACATCATTTTTTTCTGGCTGCCTCCGTCTATCCAACAATCTTTTTCCATTATCAGTATCATTTCACACGAAAAAGATATGAATCAAATCTTCATTTGACCCTCAAATACTCCGGAAATGGTGTGGGAAAAAAAAGGTATCCTAGAATGAATGGTAGCTCAGCTAGTTCCAACAAATCTGTTACAGACATGGTAGTAAAACATCGCGCATAGCTTATCTAAAATGTAATGTATGCCTGTATGATGCATATGAGTCACCAAAAAAGGCTTGTTCTTTACTAGTTGGTGGTTTCAACCCATCTGAGAAATATTAGTCAAAATTTGGGAATTTTCCCAAAATAGAATGAAAACAAAAAAATCTTTGAGTTGCAACCACCCAGTTTACAAGTCAACAACGTCCTCCGGTCAGCATTGGTATAAGCGGCCCGCCTGTAAACCACCGCCCTGAAACCAACGTTCCAAAACGTCAGCTAGTTTGTCCTTTCCCAGTCTTGGTGTCATGGTGTCAGAAAGGATGTGATTGGAATTTCATCCATATGTCATCCAGAATATCAGTATATAACTGGACCTTCCAAAGGGTGCCAAAATGGTTGTTAAAGGGTGTCAATTCACCACCCCTGGGAGGGTGCTGGTAGATGGGTTTTTCTTGTGATACACTCTACCCAAAGTCCATCGTTTCTTCTAGTGCTTTTGTTGCCCAAAGAAGGGCATTTGAGAAGGCAGTCTGCTCAACACATCTTGGCCTAAACTTGATTCCTTCAGCAACATTGGAAATGCTTGATCATGTTCACACGCCATTTGTTCTCAAATTATCTTCTTCCATTCATGTTTTTTCAACTTGAAACCCCAACACACCCATCTGTCCTTCAGGAACATCCGTACACCAGGAAGGTAGTTCCTCGTCTGAATGATACTGGCATTGCTTCCATCTTGTTCATGCGACTCCACCAGCAACATGTCTTGGAATTTGATCGTCATGTAGACCTCGACAAGATGGGTCCAAAAACAAGAAAAGGCTATAAGTCCACTTATTTCGGGGTGAATTCACCCCAGTTACCCACTTTTTTAGGCCATTTCTATAGGGTTTTTTTCTCCGCCATTTATAACGATCGTTGGCTCGGGGCCCATCTTGTGGACAGCCATACTCAAGTTCCTTAAGGCTGATTGCTAGCACCAAAAACCCGGGGGGTCTTTAGAATAAAATGAGCGAATGGTTCAATGGTTGGTGGTTTACTACTGTTGATGGAAGAAATCATACACCACCTGGGATGTATAAAACCTCGTAAATCATGGGATAAACTACCTATCAACTAACTGGTGCAGGATTTCTTCCATCAACAGTAGTTAGCGGAAGGTGCTGAACTATTTCTATGCAGGATTGTTGAAGGACATATTGGCACACTGCTGATTTCTTTAGGGCACGCTAATTGCTTAGAATGTTCATGGATTTTGAACGATACTGCTCCAAGCAAACTCGGGTTTTCGACGACAAACTTTTATCACCAACCAGCCAAGTCAATACCTTTGGAATGGAAAAAACCTGATTAAAATGAAACCCCGCAATCCTGGTCAACCAGGCGAAAAAATCCGGTTACGGGTTGCATTTAATATCATTAAAAGCTAGGACCATCTGTGGGCTCATCACTAGCCACGCACCACCCAAACAAGAAAGTATATACCTGGACCTTCCAAAGGGGGCCATATGGTTCTTAAAGGGCGTCAATTTACAATCCTGTAGGGTCTAATTGGCACCCCTTGTAAGGTGCTGATAATAGAGAGATGTTCAAAAAACAGCAGATTTTCAAAACAAATTCATCTTGAAGAAAGGGATGGTGTTTGATGGTGAACTCCAACGCAATTCATCAGAACGAAGCATTTGCCATGGGTCCCAACGACATGTCACAAAGGGTACCTGAGGAAAGATGACATGGTAATAACAGCAGAAAACAAGGCATGTCTGTTCGTACTTAATGGGTTAAGTTCCCGTTGAGATGGAAAATGTCGGGTCTTTATTTCAGAAAATGTTTGTTTCCGGTACCAATCACAATGGAATTTAAGGTTCTTAGATCAACATGCCAATCATGAAGGAACATCTACACCAATGTCAGCATCATCAAGGTTCCCACTTAGCTTACGAGTTCGCAACAAATTTCACACATAAATTATCAACGCCTCCAGCCATCGTTTCAAGTTTTTTTGTGGCTTCGCATGATGGTTTTCGGTCGCTGCAATTTCCGGAATGGTTATTTCGTGAAACCCAAATGTATGGATTGCAAAGCTAAAAATTGGGATACAAGCCCAACAAACGAAATGTTCATGCTTATGGCAAAATGGTGGCAAAATATGACAAACTTACTTTTGGCATTTTTGTGCCCAAGACTATGATGCAATGAAGCATTGAACTTTTCACCACCTGAATTTTTTGAAAAAAATCCTCTAACCCAAACATAATAGACAGACCTAAATTGAGAATTGGACCCCCTCAAAACATACCGAAAACACCAAACATAGGAGTTTTTTTGGATGCCAAAGGGTAGATGCGAAATCCCATACCTGTTGGCATTTGGAGCAAATATAAAAAAATGCCAAGGGACAATGTCTAAAACGCGGACGATGCGCCCGTTGTCATGGTCCTCACCAAAAGTGTCGAAATTGATATTTCAGAAATGGAAATCCTGAAGAACATAAGAAGTAATTCCGTATGATCCAGTGCATTTATTGGTGATTTGTTTTTGATATCCATAGATCTAGGGTCAGGAAATTGGGGTTCGATCATGGAGCAGCATTGCCACGCATCAAAGTGGTGAATTTGAAGCATTGAAATACACTTTAGGATGACAATCAATTGCAGTAGTGAAACTTTCGCAAAAATTTATCCTCTGGACCTTCTCCACCTTCCATCTCAAAAGAACAAAGGATCACTGTTGTGTAAAGAGGCTGCATGATGTTTTAATGTTTTTCTCTAAGACTTGTTTTTTTTGCAAAAAACTTTCAACTTTCACCACAAAAAAACACGACCCAACCAACAGCCACCGACCCAAAATGATCAAGAACATGTATTCTGTTGGCTCAACCTCCTTGCACTCACCCTAACCACCCTAAACCGTCACCAACCTCCCACTATCTCCGAACTCCAACCCAACCACTCCTTGGCATCAAGCCGTTGGAGCCAACATGCACCGTGATCCAACTCCGAATACAAATTCGCCAAACTTTTGAAGCGTCCTGCCGTCCGGGACGGGGTTCCCCGGTTTCTTCACCCGTCGGCCTGAAAAAAACCGGTCCGTGACCCCTTCGGTGGTTTTATTGGTGTCGTGGTTTGCCGCTTTTTGGGCGGAAATGAGGATGAGCCAGGTTTCCGGAGCAGTTGTTTTGTTGTTTTTTTTTCGATTGGGCTGTTTGTCGGTGGTGAAGGTCGGGGTTGGGAAAGTCTTGGGGTGAACGTTGAGAATCCAAATGGGGGAGAGAGATGTTTGTTGCGATTGTTAACAATCCGCAAGAATCATCTACTGGGATGTCCATGCTACTTAGTAACTGGGTGATTTCACCCCTATATAACTAGGGTGTAAGTCCCTTAAGTGGGTTATAAACCAACTTACTAACGATCGTTACTAACTTCCAGCCGGACACCCTAGTATACCTGAAAGATCTAAATAGTCTAAATTTAGTCCTAGGGACTAAATTAGTCCAAAATAGTGATTTAGTCTTTAGTCCTAGGAGTAAATTTAATCTCAAAGGAGTAAATTTACAGGACTAAATTTAGTCCTAGGACTAAATTTAGTCCAAGGACTAAATTGACAT